>JAWQEG010002404.1:5000-18561 GCA_033782935.1 Petrolisthes cinctipes | reverse complement strand
GTCAGTGTGTGTGTGTGTGTGTGTGTGTGTACTCTCTGTGTATATGTGTGTGTATACTTTGCGTCTATATGTATATGTGTACTCTGTGTGTATATATGTGTACTCTGTATGTGTATATATGTGTTCTCTGTATATATATGTGTACTCTGTATGTGTGTGTGTACTCTGTATGTATATATATGTGTACTCTGTATGTATATATATGTGTACTCTGTGTGTATATATATGTGTACTCTGTGTGTATATATATGTGTACTCTGTGTGTATATATATGTGTACTCTGTGTATATGTGTGTGTATACTTTTTTTCTACGTGTATATATCTATCTTTTCCACAGGTGCTGAACCAGAAGTAATCAATTCCCGCGTTGGATTAATGTGTTGTGTTCTGTGTATATGTGTGTGTGTATATATATGTACTCTCTGTGTATATGTGTGTGTACTCTGTGTATATGTATGTATGTGTATATTACCTACGTGTATATATCTATCTTTTCCACAGGCGCTGAACCAGAAGTAATCAACTCCTGCGTGGGAATAATGTGTTGTGTTCTGTGTATATGTGTGTGTGTATATATATATGTACTCTCTGTGTATATGTGTGTGTACTCTGTGTGTATGTATGTATGTATAACTCTACCATCTTTCCACAGGCGCTGAACCAGAAGTAATCAACTCCCGCGTAGGACTATTGTGTTGTGTGTATATATGTGTACGTGTGTGTGTACTCTGTGTATATGTATGTATGTGTATATTACCTACATGTATTTATCTATCTTTTCCACAGGCGCTGAACCAGAAGTAATCAACTCCTGCGTGGGAATAATGTGTTGTGTTCTGTGTATGTGTGTGTGTATATATATATGTACTCTCTGTGTATGTGTGTGTGTATTCTGTGTATATGTATGTATGTGTATGTATGTATAACTCTACCATCTTTCCACAGGCGCTGAACCAGAAGTAATCAACTCCCGCGTGGAATTAATGTATTGTGTTCTGTGTATATGTGTGTGTATATATATGTACTCTGTGTGTATATATGTGTACTCTGTGTATATGTATGTATGTATATATATTTTCTACGTGTATTTATCTATCCTTTCCACAGGCGCAGAACCAGAAGTAATCAACTCCCGCGTAGGACTACTGTATTGTGTTCTGTGTATGTGTGTGTGTATATATATGTATTCTGTGTGTATATGTGTGTGTATGTATGTATGTGTATGTATGTATAACTCTACCATCTTTCCACAGGCGCTGAACCAGAAGTAATCAACTCCCGCGTAGGACTACTGTGTTGTGTGGGCAGCATAGTGTTCTGTGCCGCACCTCTCATCTCCCTGACCGAGGTGTTTAGAACTCAGTGTACCGACGTCCTTCCCTTCCCACTCATCCTGGCCACCTTCCTTGTGACGGGACTTTGGTGGCTGTACGGACTCATACTACAGAACCCATTTGTACAGTACCCGAACCTCATTGGGTGTGGTCTGGCCGGGTTCCAACTACTGCTGTTTGTCGTCTATCCTAACAAACGGAAAGGTGGGTTGGTGGGTGTGTATCCTAACAAACGGAAAGGTGGGTTGGGTGGGTGTGTGTTTGTTTTGATTATAGGTTTGTGTGTTTTTATGCGTGTTCCAACTACTGCTGTTTGTCGTGTATCCTAACAAACGGAAAGGTGGGTTGGTGTGTTGGTGTGTGTTTGGTGTTTGGTGTTTGTTGTCTATCCGAACCTCATTGGGTGTGGTCTGGCCGGGTTCCAACTACTGCTGTTTGTCGTCTATCCTAACAAACGGAAAGGTGGGTTGGTTGGTGTTTGTGTGTGTTTGTGTGTGTGTGTTTTGATTATCATTGGGTGTGGTCTGGCCGGGTTCCAACTACTGCTGTTTGTCGTGTATCCTAACAAACGGAAAGGTGGGTTGGTTGGTGTGTTTTGGTGGTGTTTGTATGTGTTTTGATTATAGGTTTGTGTGTTTGTATGTGTGTTCCAACTACTGCTGTTTGTCGTCTATCCTAACAAACGGAAAGGTGGGTGGGTGGGTGTGTGTGTTTGTGTATGTGTGTGTGTTTGTGTATTTGTGTGTGTTTGTTTGTCTATCCTAACCTCATTGGGTGTGGTCTGGCCGGGTTCCAACTACTGCTGTTTGTCGTGTATCCTAACAAACGGAAAGGTGGGTTGGTTGTCGTGTATCCTAACAAACGGAAAGGTGGGTTGGTGTGTTTTGGTGGTGTTTGTATGTGTCTGTGTGTGTTTGTATGTGTGTTCCAACTACTGCTGTTTGTCGTCTATCCTAACAAACGGAAAGGTGGGTTGGTTGTCGTGTATCCTAACAAACGGAAAGGTGGGTTGGTTGGTGTGTGTGTGTGTGTGTGTGTATGTGTGTTTGTTTAGATTATAGGTTTGTGTGTTTGTATGTGTGTTCCAACTACTGCTGTTTGTCGTGTATCCTAACAAACGGAAAGGTGGGTTGGTGGGTGTGTTTGTTTGTTTTGATTATTATAGGTTTGTGGTGTTTGTATGTGTGTGTGTGTGTTCCAACTCTTGCTGTTTGTCGTCTACCCTAACAAACGGAAAGGTGGGTTGGTGTGTGTGTGTGTTTGTTTTGATTATAGATTTGGTGTTTGTTTGTCTGTCTATCCTAACAAACGGAAAGGTGGGTGGGTTGGGTCAGTTTGTGTGTGTGTTTGTATGTGTGTTCCAACTATTGCTGTTTGTCGTCTATCCTAACAAACGGAAAGGTGGGTTGGTGGGTGTGTGTTTGTGTGTGTGTTTTGATTATTATAGGTTTGTGGTGTTTGTATGTGTGTGTGTGTGTTCCAACTCTTGCTGTTTGTCATCTATCCTAACAAACGGAAAGGTGGGTGGGTTTTGATTATAGTTTGGTGTTTGTATTCATAGAGAAAGGTGTGTGTGTTTTGATTATTATACTTTTCTATCCTAACAAACGGAAAGGTATGTGTGTGTTTGTGTTTTGATTATTATAGGTTTCTTGTTAGTTTGTGTTTGTGTGTTTGTTTTGATTATTATAGGTTTCTTGTTTGTGTGTTTGTTTTGATTCTAAGTTGGTGTTTGTTTGTCGTGTATCCTAAAAAACGGAAAGGTGGGTGGGTTTGTTTTTGTGTTTGTTTTTATTATTATTATAGGTTTGTTGGTGTTTGTTTGTGTGTTTGTTTTGATTATAGGATTCTTGTTTGTATGTGTTTTGATTATAGGTTTCTTGTTTGTGTGTGTTTGTTTTGATTATAAGTTTGGTGTTTGTTTGTCGTTTATCCTAACAAACGGAAAGGTGGGTTTGTTTGTGTGTTTGTTTTGATTATTATAGGTTTGTTGTGTGTGTTTGTATGTGTGATTATAGATTTCTTGTTGTTTGTGTGTGTGTGTGTTTTGATTATGATAGGTTTCTATCCTAACAAACGGAAAGGTATGTGTGTGTGTGTTTTGATTATAAGTATGTGTGTTTGTGTATGTGTGTGTGTTTTGATTATTATAGTTTGTATCCTAACAAACGGAAAGGTGTGTGTGTGTGTGTGTTTGTTTTGATTATTATAGTTTGGTGTTTGTATTCGTAGATCACCCTATATTAACCATACACACACACACACACACACACACACACACACACACACACACACACACACACACAAGCCTGGGAAAACATACACACACACACACACACACACACACACAAGCCTGGGAAAACATACATACACACACACACAAGCCTGGGAAAACACACACACACACACACACACACACACACAAGCCTGGGAAAACATACACACATACATACACACAAGCCTGGGAAAACACACATACATAAACACACACACAAGCCTGGGAAAACATACATACACACACACACACACAAGCCTGGGAAAACATACACACACACACACACACACACAAGCCTGGGAAAACATACACACACACACACACACACACAAGCCTGGGCAAACACACACACACACACACACACAAGCCTGGGAAAACAAACACACACACACAAGCCTGGGAAAACATACATACATACACACACAAGCCTGGGAAAAACACACACACATACATACACACACACACACACACAAGCCTGGGAAAACACACACACACACACACAAGCCTGGGAAAACACACACACACAAGCCTGGGAAAACACACACACACACACACACACACACACACACACACACACACACACAAGCCTGGGAAAACACACACACACACACACACACAAGCCTGGGAAAACATACATACACACACACACACACACACACACACACACAAGCCTGGGAAAACACACACACACACACACACACACACAAGCCTGGGAAAACACACATACATACATACACACACCAGCCAAACAGGGCAGTACTCCTAGGGTAGACGCTGGACTGGTGATAGGGACGGTTGGAACTCCCGTCTGTCGTCCAAAATACTTCCAAAGACATCACTCTCTCTCTATTTACACAATATATACAAACACACTACACACACACCACACCCTTTGGCCAAATTATATCCCCCCAATATTATGCAATTATGAAAGGAATTAAAAATCAAACCTCGGAGGCCCCTGGGGATGGGTCAGTAAACTCCCCTCAGCCTGGACCCTTTGTTGACGACCCCCTGAGATGCCCTGCTGGACCATTGTCTGACTCACTCTTTATCAACTTTTGCAACATTCGTGGTCTTTCCTCTGACTTCTCTTCTGTTGAACACCACCTCTTCTCTGCTAAATCTCATATTCTCTTCCTCATCGAGACCCAGATCTCAGCATCAACTGACAGCAACCCCTACTCTGTCTCCTCTTACTTTCTCTATCCTCAGTTTCGTGCCAAAGGCGGCTGTTGTGTATACGTACACAACGACCTCACTTGTTCTCGTGTTCCCGAACTAGACTCTTCTGAATTCTCAACCATCTGGCTTTGGCTAACCTGTTACTCTCAAACTAAATACATCTGTGCTGTATATCTCTCTCCTAACTCTACTGACTATCCAAAATTGTTTGACTATCTTACCTCAAAAGTGGAACACTTTCTATCCCATTCTCCTTTCTCAGAAATCTCCTTTGGCTCTCATCTCCCTTCACTGATCCACCTGGTGAACAAGCCTTCATCTTTTCTATCCTCAACGACCTAGAGCAGTTAATTCGGTACCCTACCCTTATTCCAGACTGCCTTGGAGATCAGCCCAATATTCTTGATTTATTCCTAACCTCTCATCCTTCTGCTTATACTGTTGAACTTTTCTCTCCTCCGATCACAATCTTATTTCAGTATCCTGTCCTATCGCTCCAATAAAACCTTTAGACCCTCCCAGGAAGCGGCGTCTGTGGCATTACAGTGCTGCCAACTGGGATGATCTGAGGCAATACTTTCATGATTTCCCATGGAATGATTTTTGTTTTCGTGGCCGGGGTTCCTCTGAGTGTGCTGCACGCATCACAGAGGTGATCCTCTCGGGCATGGAGGCATACATTCCATATTCTTTCCCTCTTACTAATTAACGAAACTCTTGGTTTAATCACGCTTGTTCTACTGCTGTCCACAACAAGGAGGAAGCTTTCAGACGGTATCGACGCCTTCAAACTGATGAATCTCGTGCTCTGTATATTTCTGCCCGGAATCGTGCCAAATCTTTTCTCAGACTAGCCAAAAAATCCTTCATCCGTGCCAAGTGCAATGATCTGTCCAACTCTCCCACCTCTCGTTCTTTCTGGCATCTAGCCAAAAATCTCTCCAGTAACTTTACTTCTTCCTCTTTCACTCCTCTCATCCTTCCTGATGGAAATGTTGCCATCTCTTCACCTGATAAAGCTGAACTCTTCTCTCAAACCTTTGTCTTTAACTCCACACTGGACCATTCCGGCTCTATTCCTCCAACTCCGCCCCCCTCTGACTTACTTATGCCTGTCATCAGAATCTCTTCAAAGGAAGTATATTCTGCCCTCTCTGGCCTTAACACTCGGAAGGCGTACGGGCCTGATGGGATTCCTCCTGTTGTTCTCAAGAACTGTGCTTCCGTACTGACACCCTGCCTAGGCAAACTGTTCCGTCTATGTCTATCATCTAACACTTTTCCTTCTTGCTGGAAGTTTGCTCTGATCCAACCTGTTCCGAAGAAAGGTGACCCGCTCCCAACCCTCCAACTATCGCCCCTTTGCTTTGACCTCATGTCTATCTAAAGTCTTTGAATCTGTTCTTAACTCCAAAATTCATAAGCACCTTATTTGTCACGACCTTCTTTCAGATCGTCAGTATGGTTTCCGTGAAGGACGCTCTACTGGCGATCTTCTATCCCTCCTTTCTGATTCATGGTCATCCTCTTTTCGGAACTTTGGTGAAACTTTTACTGTTGCCCTCGACATATCCAAAGCTTTTGATAGAGTTTGGCACAAAGCTTTAATCTCCAAACTGCCCTCATTTGGTTTCTATCCCTCTCTCTGTACCTTTATCTCTGATTTCCTTTCTGGCCGTTCTATAGCTGCTGTTGTAGACGGTCACTGTTCTTCTTCCAAGTCTATTAATAGTGGTGTTCCTCAGGGTTCTGTTCTATCACCAACCCTCTTTCTCCTGTTCATTAATGACCTTCTTACCTGTACCTCTTCCCCTATCCACTCCTATGCTGATGATTCCACCCTAAACTACTCCACTCACTATGACAACCGTCCATCCCAGCAGCTCCTCTCCACATCATGTGATGATGCAGTAGCACGCCTCACTTCTCATCTTTCCCTCATCTCTAACTGGGGCAGAGAGAACCTTGTTGTTTTTAATGCCTCAAAAACACATGTGTTCCTTCATCTTTCGACTCGTACTAATCTTCCTGATAACTATCCCCTCTCCTTCAATGACACACAACTTAACTTTTCCCCCTCTCTTAATATTCTTGGAGTCTCTCTCTCATAATCTCTCTTGGAGAGATCACATTACTTCTCTTGCTAAAACTGCCTCAAAGAAGTTAGGTGTGCTGCGCAGATTCCGTGATTATTTCACACCCTCACAGTTGGTGTCTCTGTACAGGGGTCTCATCCGCCCCTGTATGGAGTATGGCTCTCATGTGTGGGGTGGTTCAACCTTCACAACACTCCTGGACAAAGTGGAATCAAAGGCTTTTCGTCTCATCAACACTCCTCCTCTTACTGATTCACTACAACCTCTCTCTCTTCGCCGCAATGTTGCATCACTTTCTCTCTTCTATCGCTACTACACTGGACATTGCTCTTCTGAACTCTCTCAATGTATGCTTCCTCCCCTCAGGACAGCATGCAACACTCATCAAGCCTCTCATTCTCACCCCTTTTCTGTCCAACTCCCTAATGCAAGAGTTAACCGGTACTCTCAATCTTTGATATACACAACTGGTCAACTCTGGAACACACACACACACTCTACCTTCATCCATCTTTCCACCTTACTACATATTTATGTTCCTTCAAACGCAATGTGTCTAGGCATCTCGAACCAAATTGGACATGATTTTGGACACTCTGACGAAACCTACGCAGATGGGGACATCTTTTTTAATATAGAAAAAAAAAAAAAAAAAAAAACTCACAAGCCTGGGAAAACACACATACACATACACACACAAGCCTGGGAAAATACATACATGCACACACGTACATACACATCCATATCTCACCACACACACACACACAAGCCTGGGAAAATACATACATACACACACGTACATACACATCCATATCTCACCACACACACACACACACACAAGCCTGGGAAAATACATACATACACACACGTACATACACATTCATATCTCACCACACACACAAGCCTGGGAAAACATACATACATACACACAGAGTAAAGCATGGATAATAATATATGTGTGTGTATGTTTTCCCAGGCTTGTATGTATGTATATGTGTGTGTGTGTGTGTATGTATGTATGCTTTCCCATGTGTGTGTGTTTTCCCAGGCTTGTGTATGTGTGTATGTATGTATGTTTTCCCAGGCTTGTGTATGTGTATGTATGTATGTATGTATGTGTGTGTGTGTGTGTGTGTGTACTCAATAATAATAATAATAATAATGTTTTGTTTAACTTTACAGGAACAACAACAACAACGACGACGAATGGAGAATCACGACCAGTTTAGATAAGGACACACACACACACACACACACACACACACACACACACACACACACACACACACACACACACACACACACACACACACACACACACACACACACACACACACACACACACACACACACACACACACACAGATAAAGATAAGCAGAATGACACACACACACTGGCAGAATAATACACACACACACACACACACAGACTAGCAGAATAACACACACAGACTAGCAGAATACACACACACACACACTGGCAGAATAATACACACACACACACACACACACACACTGGCAGAATAATACACACACACACACACACTAGCAGAATAATACACACACACACACACACACACTGGCAGAATAATACACACACACACACACACTAGCAGAATAATACACACACACACACACACACACTGGCAGAATAATACATACACACACACACACACACTGGCAGAATAATACACACACACACACACTGGCAGAATAATACACACACACACACACACACACACTGGCAGAATAATACACACACACACACACACTGGCAGAATATTACACACACACACACACACACACTGGCAGAATAATACACACACACACACACACACACACAGACTAGCAAAATAACACACACACACAAGCCTGGGAAAACATACACACACACACACACACACACACAGTCTTACAAAATAACACACACACACACACACATACACACACACACACACATTATTATTAATATTATTATTATTATTAATTTATTATTATTATTATTATTATTTTATTGGATACTACAGTGTTGGTGGAGTATCTGGAGCAAATGATTCCTCCAAACCATTCCAAAGAACAACAACAACATGAACAAGAACAACAACAAGTTACCATTACTACTACCACTACTACTACTACTACTACTCCTACTACTAGTAATAATAATAATAATAATAATAATAATAATAACCACACACTGTAATAATAATAATAATAATAATAATAATAATAATAATAATAATAACAACACACTGTAATAATAATAATAATAATAATAGTAATAACAATAACAACACACTGTAATAATAATAATAATAATAATAATAATAACAATAACAACACACTGTAATAATAATAATAATAATAATAATAATAATAATAATAATAATAATAATAACATACTGTAATAATAATAATAATAATAATAATTACAGTATTCACCAGTCTTCCAAAATCTCATACAAAGTTATATATGTAGAATTATAGATTATTTATATATCAATAATATTTTTATATGACGCAGATTTTGGAAACTTAACAAATATATTTTTTTTATATATATATATACTGTATATTTAAATGAATAAATAAAATTGGTGAGAATATAATTATTGTTTTTGGTGAATTTTGAATTTAGGAAACTAACAATTATTTTTATTTATTATTTTTTTATTTACTTAATGAACTTAATATTAATAATGATATTTATATTATCATTAATTTATACAAGTTTTAATTAATATAAGTTTTAATTAATATAAGTTTTAATTTATATTAGTTTTAATATTATATGTTTTAATTTATATAAGTTTTAATTTACAAGTTTTAATTTATACAAGTTTTAATTTATACAATATTTTAATTACTATTACCTAAATTCAGTTTTTATTGACCACATTCCCTTTCCATTAACTTTTCTATAAAAATCAAATATTTGATTAATTATTATTAATATTTTTTACAATTAAATAACATACCCACAGACAATTTATAAACTTGTACAAAATTATTAATATAAAAATACAAAGGGGAAATATATTTGAGAACTAAAGATATCAATTAATGGTCCGAGATTTTTTTTTTTTTTTTTTTTTTTTTTTTTTTTTCGTCTTTGGTTAATTAACTGTAATAAATTTACATTTTGTTATGAAGAGGGTAGAATTATTTAGGTATTTTATTGAAAGAATTACCATTTTGTAGCAGTGTTGCCAGATCCGGTTAGGTCCCAGTATTTTGCCCCGGTCATTTAATGTACTTTACCACGGTTATTTCCCGGTAGTTTGTACAGGTTAGGTCCCGGTAGTTTGTACAGGTTAGGTCCCGGTAGTTTGCCCAGGTTAGGTCCCGGTAGTTTGCTGTGGTCGAGGTTGGGTTAGGTAAGGTCAGTAGGAAATGCCATAGAAGAAAATAGTGTTAGAATGGTCTAAATAAGTTGGTAATGAAGGTAGAAAAACCGTACGCAATAACGGTAATTCTTTCAATATTTTCCGTTATTTATTACCTTTGCAACGGCACCTCTTTTATTTCTTCTCGACCCTCATGGAGTGATGTATGGAATGGTTGGGGTTGCAGTGAGAGAATTACCGTTACCCACCACGAGAATTTTTAGGTGTGGTCAACTATTATCACAGATTTATCCCCCACGCCGCCTCTGCTCTCTCTCCACTCCATGACCTACTCAAAGGCTTGAAGAAGAAGTCACAGAAGAAGCTCATGTGGACGACTTCAGCCACCAAGGCATTTCAAGATGTTAAACAACGCCTAGCTGACACCACCCTCCTAGCCTACCCCACACCACACGCCCCCACTTCAATCTACACCGACGCGTCCAATGACGCAATCGGGGCTGTCCTACAGCAAGAAGTTGACAGTATAGTGAAGCCTATCACCTTCTACTGCTAATGCCTGGAACCAACGCAACAGAAATACAGTGCCTTCAACAAGGAATTAGTCGCCATCTATGACTCTGTTAATTAAGCACTTCCGGCATTTCTTGGAAGGAAGGAATTTTCACATCAGAACAGACCACAAGCCACTTACAACTGTGATGAAACAACCAGGGACAAACTGGTCCCCTAGGGTATCACATCACTTTACATTTGTCTCAGAATTTACCACGGACATCAGGCACGTCAAAGGTGAGGAGAATGCCGTGGCTGACACCCTTTCCAGGGCACCCCCTATTATTTCATGCATAACCTCTATCTAACAGATGCCGCTCCAAGATTTCTCAGCCATTGCAGCAGTGCAGGCGTCAGATGAGCACCTCAACCAACTCCTTAACGGTGACACAGGCCTGCAGCTGGAGCACATATCGGCACCAGACAATGTTACGAAACTCTGGTGTGACACTTCATGTGGTACACCTCAGCCATATATCCCCTGCTTCCTTCAGGTACAAAGTATTTAACCACTTTCACTCCTTGAATCACCCAGTGTTGCAGGCACTCTCTGCCTCATCAGCCACAGAGCAGTATGGACTGGTATGAGAAAACAGAATTAGAAGTGGATATCAGCATGTGTGCCATGCCAGAGAGTGAAGGTGGGGTGCCATACCCTCCCCCCCCTACACAAGTTCCCCATACCCACCAGCAGGTTCCACACGGTCCATATCGATATTGTCAGGCCACTCTCACCATCAAGGGGTTTTCATTACCTCCTCACCTGCCTGGATCATACTACACGTTGGTGCACCACGACGCCCATCACAGACATCACAGCAGAAGGTACCGCCTGCTACTTCCTCAACACTTGAGTTGCCAACTTCGGTCTGCCAGCTGTCATCATAATGGACCAGGGCACAATTGGAATCCAGGGCATGGCAGGAAATGCTTACCTTACTCTGCACCAGAAGACAGAGGACAACAGCATACCACCTCAGCAGTAACGGAATGGTTGAACACCAGCACAGAAGATTGAAGGATGCATTTCATGCCTTGCAACCAGACCAATGGTCAGACACCCTTCCTCTCCTCCTCTTAATCATCCATGCCACAGTGAAGGAGGATCTACACCACTCACCAGCTGAACTCATCTTTGGAGAAGATCTCTGCCTACCCGGACAGGTCACATCTCCAAACACAAACACCTCCAACCTTTCTTTCCTACCAGCCTTGAAGGCAGCCATCACCAGCACTCGTCCAACACAGACGAGGAAACCCAACTCTAGAACTTCCTACACACCACTTGGTCTACACACAACCACACACCTATTCCTGAGTACCGACTCCCACAGGACACACCACTGCAAGAACCATATACCGGCCCTCACCCTGTTATCTCCAGGACGGACACTACAGTTACATATTCAGGTATCAGGAAAACCTTATGTCACGTCCTGGGAGCGGGTCAGCTGGCGGTCACCACTACACCCACACACCATATACCTGCCAAACCACCCCACCCCACCCTCAATATTCTGTTCCCACTCTCCTTCCTCCACGTATGTTCCTAATACCGGGTATGTCTGGGGGGAGGGGGGGGGGGGGTAATGTAGCAGCCACATGTGTGACCACTCTATATACCACACACATATGGCCACTCCTTTATCTCACACACACACACACACACACACACACACACACATATGGCCACTCCTAAATCCCTCATCTATTCTTAGTTGGCCAGGTAGTTAATTTTTAAAAACAAAACAAAATAAATTATTGTATTATAATTATTTATTTACTTGATGGTGAAAGAAGAATGACCTAGACCTGAAAGACCTTGTAGGAGGAAGGAGAAGGTGATAAAGAGGTGGGGAAGGAAAGGAGGGACAGGGAGAAGGTGATAAAGAGGTGGGGAAGGAAAGGAGGGACAAGGAGAAGGTGATAAAGAGGTGGGGAAGGAAAGGAGGGACAGGGAGAAGGTGATAAAGAGGTGGGGAAGCAAAGGAGGGACAAGGAGAAGGTGATAAAGAGGTGGGGAAGGAAAGGAGGGACAGGGAGAAGGTGATAAAGAGGTGGGGAAGGAAAGGAGGGACAAGGAGAAGGTGATAAAGAGGTGGGGAAGGAAAGGAGGGACAGGGAGAAGGTGATAAAGAGGTGGGGAAGGAAAGGAGGGACAAGGAGAAGGTGATAAAGAGGTGGGGAAGGAAAGGAGGGACAAGGAGAAGGTGATAAAGAGGTGGGGAAGGAAAGGAGGGACAAGGAGAAGGTGATAAAGAGGTGGGGAAGGAAATAGAAGGAAAGGAGGGACAAGGAGAAGGTGATAAAGAGGTGGGGAAGGAAAGGAGGGACAAGGAGAAGGTGATAAAGAGGTGGGGAAGGAAAGGAGGGACAGGGAGAAGGTGATAAAGAGGTGGGGAAGGAAAGGAGGGACAGGGAGAAGGTGATAAAGAGGTGGGGAAGGAAAGGAGGGACAGGGAGAAGGTGATAAAGAGGTGGGGAAGGAAAGGAGGGACAAGGAGAAGGTGATAAAGATGTGGGGAAGGAAAGGAGGGACAGGGAGAAGGTGATAAAGAGGTGGGGAAGGAAAGGAGGGACAGGGAGAAGGTGATAAAGAGGTGGGGAAGGAAAGGAGGGACAGGGAGAAGGTGATAAAGAGGTGGGGAAGGAAAGGAGGGACAAGGAGAAGGTGATAAAGAGGTGGGGAAGGAAAGGAGGGACAGGGAGAAGGTGATAAAGAGGTGGGGAAGGAAAGGAGGGACAGGGAGAAGGTGATAAAGAGGTGG
>JAWQEG010002403.1:55000-321015 GCA_033782935.1 Petrolisthes cinctipes | reverse complement strand
TCTCTGTATTTCCTCATCACTCCATCCTTCTCCTTTCTTCCTTTTACACATTTCCGCTTAGCCATCTCTCTTCTCCTTCCACTCTCTTCCACCCACATTACACCTTCGCTCATTCCTTCTCTCTCTCCCTCCCTTCCTCCTTCCCACCCACCTTTACACCTTCCCACCTTCCCTTCTCTCCCTTCCTCCTTCCCACCCACCCACCTCTACACCTTCCCACCCACCTTCCTTCTCCCCCTCCCTCCCACCTTACCTCCCACCCACATTACCTCCCTCCCCTCCTGACCGCACTTGGTGAAGGTATGCGGTCTGCCACAAAGGCTTAAATCTCCAGCCACTTGTTCCCTTCCCTCTCTCTCTCTCTGCCTCCCTCCCTTCATGCTCTGCTTGAGTAAAAGAGACAGACAAACACATACACACACACACACTGAGAGAGAGAGAGAGAGAGAGAGAGAGAGAGAGAGACTTGATGAGAACTAGATAGAGATAAACACACACAGAGAGAGAGAGAGAGAGAGAGAGAGAGAGAGAGAGACTTGATGAGAACTATAGACAGATAAACAGTGTATTTGTTTATTGACGAAAGCTAACCCACAGGTAAATAGGTTTATAGATATATGTATTGTACAGTTGGACACAGGAATGGGGTGGTACAGCCCAGGTGAAAGATACTTGTCCCATTTGAGTAACCAATGTCTATTATTATCAGGTACTTGCTTTTATTTACCATCCTCAATACCGACTTCTGCCCCTGATGATGTCTCCTATTTGGCACTAAGGAACTTGATATTGTGAGAAATTGACCATCTTTCACTTGGGGGGGCTGTACTATGAATTCCTGTGTCCAACTGTACATTTTGAGAGTGGTTATAAGAGGAGGGTGTTGGGATAAGGTGTTAGTTAGCTGTGTAGTGTATTAAGAATGACTGAACAACAAGAGGCCTGTAATGATGACCACACTGTTGTAAGGTGTTTGGGTTTGATAGCTAAGGAACACACACACACAAACACTCAAACACAAGCAAACATACACACACTCAAACAAACAAACACACACACACACACACATAGGGTTTGATAGCTAAAGAACACACACACACGCATACACACAAACACACACACACACTCAAACACAAACAAACAAGCAAACACACACACACAAACAAACGAACACAATCAAACACACACACACACACACACACACACACACACACACACACACACACACACACACACACACACACACACATGCTAATTCTACCATGTTAGTGGCACCGCGTGAAGGTGACCTACCCTCTCTCTATATAGAAACATGTATAATATAGCCTGGCCTAGTCAAGGAATAGTAAACACAAGAAAAAACTCTAGTAAAATGAGACGAATCCCACCCAAACAAACCCTTCACCCATTACGATAATTAATTCGTATTGGAATATTTGGATCAAGAGTTAAAGTGATAAATAGTTTTTTTTTTTTATAACGTATTAATTTAAGTATTGATATTATGGTGTGTGTGTGTGTGTGTGTTTATTTGTTTGTGTGTGTGTGTGTGTGTTTTGATGAGAGGTAAGACGATGCTGAGGTTTAAGTGAGAGGTGGAAATATACGAGGCTTAGGCTAAATGAGAGCCTTTATTTGAGTGTGTGTATTTTATTTGTGTGAGAGAGAGAGAGAGAGAGAGAGAGAGAGAGAGAGAGAGAGAGAGAGAGAATATATGACAGTGTATAACTATGTGTTGAGAGAGAGAGAGAGAGAGAGAGAGAGAGAGAGAGAGAGAGAGAGAGAGAGACTATCATTATCACAGGGCACAATATCAGGGTCAATATGGTCTGACCTGATTTGTACACAGTAGGCTAATGAGTGTAGAGATAGCTGTACTGTACATACCTCTCACTTCTCATACCTCTCACTCCTCATACCTACCTCTCACTCCTCATGCCTCTCACTCATACCTCTCACTGGACATACATCTCACTCCTCATGCCTCTCACTCCTCATACCCCCTCACTTCACATACCTCTCACTCCTCATACCCTCACTTCACATACCTCTCACTCCTCATGCCTACCTCTCACTCATACCTTTCACTTCACATACCTCTCATTTCTCATGCCTCTCACTCTTCATACATCTCACTTCACATGCCTCTCACTCCTCATACCTATCACTTCACATACCTCTCATTTCACATACCTCTCACTTCACATACATACCTCTCACTTCACATACATACCTCTCACTTCACATGCCTCTCACTTCACATACCTCTCACTCCTCATACCTCTCACTTCACATACATACCTCTCACTTCACATACATACCTCTCACTTCACATACATACCTCTCACTTCACATACCTCTCACTTCACATACCTCTCACTTCACATACATACCTCTCACTTCACATACATACCTCTCACTTCACATACCTCTCACTTCACATACCTCTCACTCCTCATACCTCTCACTTCACATACCTCTCTCTCTCACTCCTCATACCTTTCCTTACATCCATATAGACTACTTTTTGTGTGAAATATTAAAAATTCAACTCTACTTTTCATTTTCATTCACATTTACAAAACAACTCTGGTGTCATTTTTTTATTATTATTTCTGAACGATTGGAACTATAACACCAACAACAACAATAATATTTATAAGAACAACTAACTCATATATAACTATTATTTTTTTTAAAGCCACTCCCATTTTTTATTTTTTATTTATTTTTTTCCAAGGGACTACGAACCTATAAAAACTAACTCTTGTATTCATCTCCTTCTCCCTTACAGAAAAAAGTCCCTCGGTGAGACACTGTACGAAGAAGTGTTTTATTTATAAGAACAACTAACACATATAACTAATTATTTTGTAAGACCACTCCCAATTTTTATTTTTGTTTTTTCCAGCGACTACGAACCTATACTAAATCTTGCTATCATTTCCTTCTCCTCCCTTACAGAAAAAGTCCCTCGGTGAGACCCTGTACGATGAGGTGTTTTCAGCGTTGGATATCATTGAGAGGGAGTACTTCGGTCTACAGTACACAGATGCCAACCAAGTCCTCGTAAGTACATGCTTATTGCTGTTTTGTTGTTGTTCCTTTTATTATCTTGTATCCCACTTATTTCTCTCTCTCTCTCTCTCTCTCTCTCTCCTCTCTCTCTCTCTCTCACTCTCTCTCTCTCTCCTCTCTCTCTGTTTTCATTATTATTTTTATTATGTTCCGTTTAATTATTTTTAATTATTTTATACGTACTTATTTATGGTGTCCTTTTATTTAATTGTTTTAGCTTTATCATAATATATTTACCGGTATTTATTTATTTGTTTTAGTTTGATAATAGTTGATAGCTTGAAATTGTACAGCCACACACTCAATTCTGTGTACGGTACTGTGTGTATTAATTGTATTGACTACTGTACTGTATAGGCTATTTACAAAAGGCCATGTATGTACAGTATATACATTAGCCACCACTAACTCACGTATACTTGTGTAGTATGTACATTTTGTGCACTGAGAGAGAAAGAGAGAGAGAGAGAGAGAGAGAGAGAATAGGTGGGATAAAGGATAATAAAAGGAGAGAGAGAGAGAGAGAGAGAATAGGTGGGATAAAGGATAATAAAAGGAGAGAGAGAGAGAGAGAGAGAGAGAGAGAGAGAGATAGAGAGAGAGAGGGAGAATAGGTGGGATAAAGGATAATAAAAGGATAGATAGAGAGAGAGAGAGAGAGAGAGAGAGAGAGAGATGAGAGAGAGAGAGAGAGAGAGAGAATAGGTGGGAATAAAGGATAATAAAAGGAGAGAGAGAGAGAGAGAGAGGAGAGGAGAGAGAGAGAGAGAGAGAGAGAGAGAGAGAGAGAGAGAGAGAGAACTTAACTATATGAAACCAAACCTGACATGGTGGAAGAGTTACAACAATACCATCAGTGAGAGGTTACCTGGGTGCATGGAGTGAAGGTGGAGGAGGCCAGTCTCACCACCACCACCTCCACCTCTCCTTCCTCACTCACTCATCACCCTCGTCACTTCCCCCCAATCAACAGTGATAAAATTCTGAACTCGGTCTAAAATATCGTCTTGAAGGTCAGGTTGTTGTTGTTGTTGTTGTTGTTAGTATTGTTTTTACGGACAAGAGAAAAGGTGTGTGATGTGAAATATGAGGGATGGAAAGATAGACACGTCCGTATTAAATATGCAGCGAAGGAAGAAATACAAGACCTCGAAGTAGCCCCAAGTGAGAGGAATGGAAATAGTGAGTGATGATCCTCTTGTGATGTTCGATAATGAAAAGTACAAGTTTGACCATTTGCCTACCTTGTTTACCCCCTTCCCCTCTCTCTCTCTCTCCCCCTTTCACTTGTTACGGTACAGAGCACGTGTGTCCCAAGGTCCGTTCATTCGTTCACCATTTCACGTCCCAACCAACCAACCAACCAGTCAGTCCACACTTTGCCACACCTCTCTCTATCTGTGCCGACCCATTTCCTCTGCTGCATGACCTTCTTACCAACTAAAAATCCACCTTGCTAGTCCACCCATGCACCATCTTTGCCATTCTGCTTATTGCCACCAGGATTGTCATTATATTTATCATCCTGGCTGCTTTCTGCCATATTATAACCTCGCTGTTGTGGCGCCCAATATCAATCATTCTTTCTGCTTGTTTTGCCTCTATCTGTGTTCATCTTGCTTATTGCCACAATGTTTCAACTATTTCCTTTGCCATTATCTGTGTCATCCTGCTTTCTTTGCCTCTATCTTTGTCTCTATCTTTGTTCATCCTGTTATTTCTACTATGTTATCATCATATTTCCTTTCCCACTATCATAATTGGTCTATTATTTATGTCACTATCTTCATGGTCCTCTTTTGGTCACGATTGGTCATCCCCTTAATTCTATTTTGCCACCACTTTCATTATTATCATTCTGCTTTCTTTTACAAACATCATTCCCGTCTTAGCCTACTCACTTTGCGAACCCTGTATACCCACCCTCTGCTTACTATATAATAACCAACTCATAACTATTATACTATACAATACCTTCCTATTTAGTCAGTCATCTTTGTTATCCTACTCAGCTTTGCCAACGTCATGTTACTTAAAAACTTGTTGTTGTCTTAAACATTTTTACCAACTCAGTCTCCAACCCACCCACCTACCTACCTACCAACCCACCTTGTAAATCCACTTACATTACTTTGTCAACACACTTTGCCAACTCACTCCCACTTCCTTCCTCCGCCAGAGAGAGAGAGAGAGAGAGAGAGAGAGAGAGAGAGAGAGAGAGAGAGAGAGAGAGAGAGAGATTATTAAATAGGTAGTTTTACTTGAGATTCGAAGCATGAGTCTTACGAACCTGAGAGTGCCACCATGAATATCTAGCAAACAATGTGTGTAGTATAGGCCTAACTGGCAAGAGAGAGCCTACTGTGTTTAGGAACCACCGACTCCCTCTGCAATTGGGTACCTGGTGGCAAAACGTAACGTGAGTGTGTGTGTGTGTGTGTGTGTGTAGGACTATATGTGTGTGAGGGGGTGGAGGAATGCATTTTGATGACCTGGACCTCGTTACTGCCAGGAACCGAAGCCCATGTCCAGAAACATAGCCTTCTCAGTCTCGTCCCTTGTGTTGGGTGGGTGACCTCATGTGACACTATTCTTCATACTGTGGCCACTTTCACCCGCTGAGGTCTCCGGAGAGGTCATTCCAGGTCACTTACCCTCAACCTGGCTGGCTGGCTGGCTGGCTCACCCTGCCTCACATGGCCTTACTTACACGACTGCAGCAAGCCTTCCTTACCTTGCTTTCTCATCCGTCACCTTGCCTCGACCCCCCCCCCCCCACACACACATATACTCAGCCTTTGCTTCCCCTTACAATTTACATCACACTTCCTCTATTTCACCCTCCTTCCTAATCCACCAGTCACCTTGCTTCTCCCTTCGTGGTTCCCTTCTCCCTAATTCGTATCTTTACACCGCCTCAACCCTCCCCACACACACCCTTTACCTCCCCTTACAACTTACATTACACTTCCTCTATTTCACCCTCCTTCCTAATCCGCCAGTCACCTTGCTTCTACCTTCATGGTGCCAGTCTTCCCAACTCGCCGTCACTACTACTGTTTCTCTCATTCCTGTCACTACGGGTTCTAGAGAGTAGTTTAGTTAGTATACCCACCAGACTCAAATTAACCTCAGCTTCTGTAGGTTCGTTCACTTTTGAGGGGGACTTTCAACACACTTGTAAGTAGCTATCCTGCCCTTCAAGTTGTGTATCTCTTTACGATAGGGAGAGATGGTTATTGGTGTGTGTGTGCAGAGGGTGAAATTATATATATTAGATGGATAGGTAAAATGAATACTTTATATAGAATGGATTCAGGTGTTCATGGGTGGAATAGAGTTAGTTGATCAGTGGACTGATATTGGATAAATTGGTTTCATTTCAGGTATACATGTGGGCTTTTATTATAGAGGAAAGGCTTGATATACTTGTCAGTCAGGTTAACCAAGTCAAATTCGGTAAACAGTAATATTAAAGAGACATGCTAGGTACTGTTTATGTTACATTCAGAATTCTTTGCACTTTAAATTGGCCACAATATTAGTACGGTACATAGAGAATCAGGTAAGAAGAAACACTGACGTGTAAGATATTATTAAAACACCATAATTATGTGCTACTTCAATAGGGCATGGGAGTGGTGACATAAGACAAGTGTAAAAGATATTCTCCCAAGTAAAGTTAGTTACGCCTGCTTGGTTAGGAGAACAGGTCAGGTCAGGAAGTGGGTCGGGCGAGAGGAAGGAGTGGGGTGAGGAAGTAGGGTGGGGGAAGGGGGAGGAGTAGGATGGGGGAAAGGGGAGGAAGTGGGGTGAGGGGAAGGGGGAGGAGTGGGGTGAGGGGAAGGGGGAGGAGTGGGGTGGGTGGGGGAAAAGGTTGGTCTGTGATGGAGCAAGAAGGGTTGAGAGGTGTGGCCCTTGACTCATATAGGCTAGGCCCTCGTGCGATTAGAGTTGACTGTGTATTTCATGTTTTAAATTTCGTTATATATTTTTCACAGAATAGTTCTAAGTTTGGCGTTACACCTTGTTTACATACGAACGTCTGGGCCAATATAACATGGCGTCTAGTTTGTTTTCATGCATGTCTGTGCATTTGAAATTTAGATAAATGAAAACATGATTAGATTTCTAGGGAGTATATCGTTGTTGATTATGTACACCACTACGGTTTTGTGTACCTGTAAATGGTGATATAATAATAATGCAGTATATGAGAGGCTGTCATTGTAGGTGGTAGTGTATTATTTGGGACTTCGAGATTGGGAGACACAAAGTTCAATTCTGTGCGTACATATTTCAGATGTCATTGTTTTGACATTTTGTGAGTTTCTATATAGGTTAGGCATATACTTATAGATAAAATTATTACCCATGGTTAGGTATATATCGTTAGGTAACTATATCGTTTGTGTGTGTGTGTGTTGGAGGGGGAAGTTTAAATTTCAACGGTATGCTTATAAGGTGGTTCAAACGTTAACGTTTTTAGCAGTCGGGTGGAGATACTGGTAGAACTGATTATGTAAATGCAGAACTAGTTTATAAAAATAATAATAAAAATATTGTGTCCACGAGATATAGTGTGTGTGTGTATGTGTGTGTAGGGGCGGGGGAGGGAGTATCAGGTTATAAGGTATGTCCGGGCAGTTCAGGTTTCCTTGGTGGTTCAGCCTCCCTCTCCCCCGCAACACAGATGCCAGAGACCATTTTGAATGTGGTCAGTCGCAGGTGCCTTTCTACGTAGCCTATTTTGATTTTGTGCTGGAAAATTGACTGCGTGTGTCGTGTATATACTCAAGTTTTGTCTTTAGCCTGATGTGGTGTGAGAATTTTGTGTGTAGGGGTTAGACTATGGATGGGGAAGGTATTTGTATTTTTCTGTTTACCTGCCAAATCTCCCTCTCATCTCCTCCCTCATTCTCTCTCTCTCTCTCCCTTCCGTCCTCCCTCTCCCTCTCTCTCACCTCAGTTAGATGCCAGATTTCACAACTGTTGTCCCTGTATTTTGATTATTTAAGTGTCGTTCTTTTGGGTTTATTCACCTATAGCATGTACCGGAGAGAAAGATATTGTTAGCAGTTCATCTTAGTATAACAAATTTAAATAAAAATGAGAGGGGATTCTGATATAGGGACACGCACACTATTTTGATTTTGAAATGATTGTGTGTTTGGATCGTACGTCTGGAAAAGGTGTTGTTGGGTATGCTCCAGTGATGCCAGATTTGGTGGTCAGGGAGACTTGATATCCCTCGGCGTCTGACTTGGTGGCTGTGGTGGTATCGCTGTTTTTTATTTATTTTTTCTCTCTCTTCTTTATGTTAACGTTTCCTATTTTTCTTTGTACTTTTCCCGGCGTATTTGTTTGTGATTGACTGGTATGTGGAATGGATGCTGCTGTTGTGGTATCATTGAGGTGTGAGGAGAAAAGACTGGTGTGGTTATAGGTGAATGATGATTACGTTGATGTTTTGGTAGTACTGCAACTACTCTCTCTCTCTCTCTCTACTGTTGGGTACCTTTGAGATTCCCTCCCTCTCCTCCATCACCTCCTCATTCCTCCAACCACCCCCTCCTTCCTTCTCACCTCTCTCTCTCTCTCTCTCTCTCTCTCTCTCTCTCTCTCTCTCTCTCTCTCTCTCTCTCATGCTGGGGGAAAGTACCGTGGTGAGGAAATAATCAGAGGGAAGTGGAGGAAAGAATGGGAGGTGGGTGGGTTAGGTGGGGGATGGAGAGAGAGCAAGGAACTGGAAAATATGAGAGAAACTAACAAGTGTAAGAGATGTAAAAAAAATACAAATAAGATTGAAAATAACGCAGTAAAATAAATAAACAAAGAGCCAACTTAACGAATCCCCAAAGAGTTGTTTTAATTAATTACTCAGGTGACAAAAGGACATTAATTAACACTGCATCTTCTCGAGGTGAGTTGGGGTATAATTTTATGAGGTGCAAAGTCGTACGTACTGATCTTGGAATTCGAGAATTTGTTGTTTGTTAATTAAGGTCAGGATATCTGATTTGGGCGAGTGGATTTCCTTTTAATCAACAGAGACATTAATTAACATTGCGTCGGCACAATAAATAAGACTATAAAATAAAAAACTATAAATTACTTAAAGAAATATGCATTCAAAACGATTGTACTATGATGTGTAGGCTACATTTTTAGGTTTAATTACATGAAGTTAATTCAGTAAATATCTTTCACCGTTAAAACCATAATAATAAATGTTAAAGACCGTATAATGATAACGATTGTCATAAACATCAAACCATCTTTACCGGTTCTTAGAAAACGTGACAAGTTTGTACAGTACCGTTAGCAAGGAGAAGCAAACGACATTCCATTATTTTGTTTCATGACGACACGAACCACAGTAAGTAACACAGATAATATATAAACTTACTATCAAAGACAAAATAGGTCGTATCGTGAAATTGGGTGAAAACATTTGGGCATGGACGTTAATACTGGATGTAGTTGGGGGGCTTTCATTATGTTTCAAACGAGTTATATTAAAATAATAGGAAAAGACAGCGACACGACTTTTGTCTTGGATAGTATACAGTACGGATGGAAAGTCACAGAGGCAGGCAGGCAGACAAATATATAGTTATCAGAATAAAAGTATGGAAAGCTCATCACATACATACATACATAGATGGCCAATACAAAGCACCGACTCCATCCAATACACAATGCACAGGAAGGTTACAAAGGGAAACAAATGGCTCTCATCTTTTTGTTGTTTGTATTCCTTTATTATATAGTAGGCAACAGAATGACTGACGTGTATGTATGCTGGATATATCAGTCAGAAAGTAAAGCTAAAAGTAAAGTAAATGACTACTAGCTACTAAATTAATTAAGACATACAAATTTACACAAAATAATAATAATGATAATAATAAATAACAATAATAATAATAATAATAACAACGATACACTGTTGGACCTGTTTTATGAATGTTCGTCAGAGAATAATTTAAAACTGATCATATTTAGCTATACTTTTATTTGTGGTGTTGTAAAATGTGAATGAGGAAGAGGGAAGGAAGATGTGAAGGAAGGTAGAGTAGAGATGAGAGGCAGAGATATGACCGTAGGTGTGTCAGTCAGCCAGCCAGGTGATGCCGTACGACAACATCAACACTGTCGACGTCTTGGGCACTCGCGCGTGATGCTCAATGGCTGGTTGATGTGGTGACGTCATTACCTGGGCCTTAAAGCTGGTTCTGATTGGTCTTTGGAATTGTTGAGTTCATAGGGGGAAGATGTCATTCTATATTTTGATTGGCCGTGGGTTAATGTAACGTCATTACCCTGGTGTAAACAAGGAGGCTCATTGGTCCATATGTTTCTATAGCGTTGACACGTAATTTTTCTCGTTCTTTTAGGATTATCACGCTCCAATAATAGAGAGAATGGGGAAGATAATGTGGCAGGTGGTAGGAGAGAAAGAGGGAGGGGGTTAACATTTAACTACCTACGTTTTTTCTTCCACCACATTACCACATTCACTTTAGTTACCAGCCACACACAGTAAACCCCGATAAATCAGAATTTCGTTTAAGTCGTGAAGGCAAATCATATTCATTCAGTAAATTATTAAAAATCTCGAAAATATCACTAAGTAAATTAATCTGAAAATTCAACTCAGATCAGAGAGTTTCAACTTTTATTCATTATTGGGTCAAACTCGGCAGTAAGTCTGAAAATTTCACTTTTGACGGCATAGTGTTTGCGAATAAAGGGTCAGAATCTTGAAGTTTGGGTTAGCCATGAATTCGTATATAAGTTGTAAGGGTTAGAGACGAGTACCTATTGTTTTGTTTCATGGAAGGTTTTACTCTACATCCATACCAATTTCCCTTCAACATTCTAGCTCAGATACTATCATTCATCTATGCTTGTAATTACCGACATTCTTGCTACCACCGCTACATGTAGTTTCAACATCCAAACTACCTCCAGCCTCCATTACCAGCTTTCATTACATTCAACTGCCCCGCAACTCACACTTTATAATTACCCATAGCTATTCGTACACCAGCATTAGTATAAAAAATAAATACCATAACCACCACCTCCCAAGACTGTAAACGTTTACTATCATTACCTTCCCAACGTTTCTACAATCACCTCCAGCAAACACCAACAATATGACCACCCACGGCTCCAACATATACTAAATCGCTCACAATCTTCATTATTCTGGTACCCCAATCTACTGTTCTTCCCAAATACTAACTGGTTACCTCCAACTACCATTACTGCCTGCATCTACCAGCCATTTTTTACTACCACAACTACCACCAGCAGCTTGACGTAACTGTTCACCAAGCCAGCATAGTCGTTAGGCCTCGCATTTACCTAACGTCTGTGGTTCCTGCCTTCTTTCCGGCCAGCTGGTTGTTGTTGCTGTCTTGTAGTTGTGGTTGGGGTTGTGGTAGGATTTGTGGTGGTAGTAGTAGTAGCTTTGTTTGGTTGTGGGAGTTGTAGAGTTGTTTGGTAGTAGAGGTTGGTGTGGCAGGGACATTTGTAGTTCTGTTTGGTTGTGGGATTTGTTGTTGTAGGCGTTGTAGAAAAGTTCATAGTACATGTGGTGGTATAGTAGCGAGATCACTGGCATGTAAATATGACAGAGATATTGTTGTTATTGTTGTGGTGATGTTGAAGGTGGTAGTACTTGGCTGATGTGGTATAATAAGAAGAGTAGTACAGTCCACTGAAGCAGGTGTGGAAGACGTCGTTGGTGTACTTTTTTTTTTTTTAATGTTGTGTTTGTTTACATTGTGGCGTTGCGTCATTTACCTGATATTCTTTACTTTATTTAGGCATTTATCTGATATTCTTGCTTTTGTTTCTTGCAGCACTGGTTGGACCCCACCAAGACGATAAAGAAGCAAGTCAAAAGTGAGTATTATTCTCTTTAGTGTTCTCTTGACTCACCTCATGTGTTCATTCATTTATCAGTTCTCACATTCACCCTGACCCCCTCCTCGCATTCATAATTTCACTCATTCAGTTAAATTTTCATTCCCTTTCTTTTTATTCTTGTCTTTTCCATTTCATAATAGCTACGGTATATAACGAGTGATTGAGTATACTTCGATGGTGTCTTTGCTAAGTAGGTTGTGAATAGATAGAGAATGAACAGAGGATGATGATGATGATGATGAGGGCGGTGGTGATATACATAGATTGAATACCTAGCGGGGCGGTCATAATTATTATTTACAAGTACAGTATAGATGTCGGTGGTGGTGGTAGTAGTAGTAGTAGTGGGTGGAGACTCTATAGTAACCGTACCTCGTGTAGTTAAGTCTTGCGGTGGAGTGTAAACATTTGAGACTTTGAGAGGAGGGAGACAAAAGGGAGTGTATAGAGGTCGAACGAACGTAGAAAATTGCTGTCTCAATATTTTCAAGACCTTTGTATTTTTGTTTTGTATTTACATTAGTTAGGAATATGGTGATGATTGTGTGGTAGGTGTCATCCAAACAGTTGTAGTGGTGACAGTGAAGGTGGTAGCCAAGTGGTGGTGATAGATAATGGTGTAGGTTGTAATATTAAAATTGGTTGTGAGGAAGTGATGATGGGGGCAGTTATAGTAGTTGTGGTTGTTATATGGGCAGTGGTAGTTGTGATAATGTGGTTAATATGGTTGTGGTAGTGTTGTGATAGTCTGGGTGGTGGTGGTAGTGGCGGTGATAGTTAGGTAGTGGTGACGGTGGAGGTAGAGCCAGACTATATAGGTCAGTGCTCTCTCTCTCTCTCTCTCTCTCTCTCTCTCTCTCTCTCTCTCTCTCTCTCTCTCTCTCTCTCCTTGTGTTGTCTGTTTGTGTCCGCTATATGTCTAGGTCAGCCTCTGTCAGTCTGAGTTTGTTTATCTCTTCGTCTGCCCTGTTCATAGTTATGTCTCTCTAACTATCTATCTATTTATCTGTCTGTCAGTCTTCAAATGCTGTATCAGAAGGTATGTTAGGTTTTGCTCTGCTTGACACACACACACACACACACACACACACACACACACACACACACTAGTCTCTCCACTATCCACTCTTATCCATTGTAAACTCGTATTTCTAAATATAAACATGTTTCCTTCCTCTATTTCATTCGTCCGGCCATTTCGTTTTTGTTTTGTTTTTCATTCTCCTGTCCATTTCGTATTTCTTCTTTCCTTTAATTCCTCCAAAGTATGCCAGGAAATAGATCCAGATTATCAAAAATAATGGTGGCCTGTTGCTTGGAATAATTATTGTGAGGAATAAATGAGTTAGTTGCTTCAGATTTACCAACACTGTACCTCCTCTTCAAGCCTACTCATCCATACATCATTCCTTCTCAATATTCTTCATTCATCCATCCAGTACTCGAACCACTAACTAGCTAATTAAGTATTCAAGGTCATCCCAGTGTGAGACCTCTGTAATTTGAAGTGATAATTATGTCTTTGTTAACAGCGAGACCAATTCTCTCTCTCTCTCTCTCTCTCTCTCTCTCTCTCTCTCATAACTGTATATCAACTCTGTCAGTTTATGTAGTTATAACCTAGATGAGCTTTATTTTACCTTAGAAATACATGGTAATCCCATTAAATGTTTATAGCAGAACGCTGCCCCCTGAAGAAAAAAATATATTTACATTGTCTTTGGGATGTATAACTGGTTTGGAAAAGTATCGAGAGGCCACAAAAAATTACAATTGAAAGTGCGAATGTGCCAATAGGGAATCTGACAATATTATTTTTTTTTTATGTGTACCAATCAGGGTATTTTTCAATAGATAGTTGCACCGCTCGTAAGTCCTTAAAACCCTCGATTATTTCTGTGTTAAAAAATAAGGCTATCAAGAAATTAATTTAGAAATACAACGAGTGTAATGGGTCTCCTCTCTCTCTCTCCCTCTCTCCCTACAGTCGGTCCACCCTACACCTTCAGATTCAAGGTGAAGTTCTACAGCAATGAACCCAACCTACTACGAGAGGAGCTAACCAGGTGAGCCCGTTGTGTCTGTGTGTGTGTGTGTGTGTGTGTAGTGACAAAAGACAAAGATACAGACAAATTCTTGGAGCATTGATAGCAGTAACAACATTGTAGCCTATTTTCTACAATTAAGGTAATAAAGTATCAAGAATATTTTATGATTATTTATTTAATCTGTAACAAGTCCCGTTGCCAATAATATTTTATAGTTAATGATGTCATGTATTTTGCGTCGTAGTATCGTTATCACAATATTGTTTGATGGGAATGGTATATGTTGTCTTGCTGTGATAATAAATTATATCCTGTATTATTCATAGTGTTATCAGCGGATGAACGTCTCGTCTTCTAGTTGAACTTTTTGTTGTCGTTTGCTTGAAGGGTGTCATTATGTTGCTGTATATTTGTTGCTCGTCCCTCCAAACTGACCCACATTAGGAATCATCTCTTCCTTATGTTATGTAACTGGTAGACCACAAACAATTTCTTGACGTGTATATTCCTCTGGTGATGTAAGACGTAAATTGTATGTGGGTTACGTGGTGTAGTTTTTTATCTTGGGATATCAGTTGTGCTTCCTTCCGATGAAAAACTAAATCGTCTGTGACAAAAATGTATGAATGTGTAGATTAGAGAAATGGGAAAGATATGATGGAATAAACCAACAGTAGGCAGTTAGAAATTGAGGGATAACATCACTACAGTGCTCTCTGACTTACGACTGATGATGTTGATGATAAAATTGGTTAAAGTACAGGAATGATATGATAGTTATGTATGATTTTGTGATTGCTTGTGGTAATGATCGATGTAATGTATGGTATTACTATGAATGTAGTATTGATATAATGGTGTAATGATGAGTAAAGTACTGTACAGTAAAGTAATAATATGTTGTAATGTTGTACAGATACCAGTTCTTCCTACAACTGAAGCAGGATATCGTGACGGGGAAGCTGGAAGTTCCTTATCAACTGGCGGTGGACCTCTTTGCTCTCTGTCTCCAATGTAAGTATAAAGTATAGCAATCGTATTATCTTGGTCCAGGTAAAATAAACAACATACTTCACTATCAATAAATTACTCATATTGCATGCCTCCCTCAATATGGACCATATTCTCTATCATTCATGAAGTACTTAGGACATGGCTCAATGCATCTTTCAGTAGAACCAAGTGATTGCTTGAATGACTATGAATATATACCACTAAGTTATTTGCTGCTACTTTACCCAGGCCTAAAAGACTATTATTATACTGTTCCATGTGTCCCTCATGTAATGCAATATTTATCATTTCTGATTATACTGTCATTTTCATTTCACTGCATATTACCTATTCATTTCACTTTCCACATCATTCCATGCTTGACTCCTTCCTCTTCCAACAGCTGAGCTTGGAGACTATGATGAGGACATGCACACGCCAGGGTTGGTGTCTGAGTTCCGCTTCTGTCCCATCCAGTCTCATGACATGGAGGAAGACATTTTTCAGAAGTATAAAGAGCTCGGGTAAGGATGCCTATCCCTCCTTATTTATACATTAAAATTTTGTTTGTATTCATCAATAGTAATTATGTATGGCCATCCAACTACCTCCTATGTATAATTTATGTAGCATATTTATAATAATTTCATAAGTTCTTCAATTAATTTTATTAAAATATTACCACTATGATTTGAAACTCACATAGACATCCACTATCTACCATGAAGTTGGGTTGCATACCAATAATATAATACAAGTTACAAAATATCCACCTATTACTGTACTGTATTTTGACTTCAACCCTTCATCACCACCAGAGGCCAGGCACCAGCACAAGCAGAGCAGAACTACCTGAAGAAAGTGAAAGGACTGGATATGTACGGTGTTGACATGCACACTGTCCTGGTACGTCTGCCTCAATGTGGCCGTATACACTTGAATAAAAAATTCTCAAATACAACCTCTCATACATTAAGATATAGAAAACAAAACCTTTGAACACTCCTTTGAGAGAATAAGAACCAGAATGTTTATATTGAAAGACTTTATACAGTACTTAGAGTATATGTGTGACAAATTTACTGGCATTTATTTAGTACGATTGATACTGGAGGTATTCCCAAGATATGTGAAAATGTTTCTCAATACTATTGCCTTTATCAATAAAAGAAATATTGTAGGGTATTATTTGTTGGCTCATTGAAATATCTTAATATGCTTTAGTCATTAAGGATGCATCCCTTTGGTACATAATACTGTTTGATTAATTGTTATGTGTAGTCAGAATAGAACAACTCCAATTTCATTGAGTAAAAATATAAGATATGCTTAACATAACACCTAACACCCCAGGGCAAGGACGGGCAGGGATATCGTTTGGGCCTCACACCCATCGGTATTCTTGTGTACGAGAATGACACCCGGATCGGACTCTTTCTCTGGCCCAAGATAACCCGGCTCGACTTCAAACGCAAGAAGTTAACACTGATGGTGGTGGAGGATGATGATGAGGGCAGGGAACAGGACCACACCTTCATATTCAGGTGATTATAATAGAAGGGAGGAGGCAGGGATGGGGACAGGGAGAGATAGGAGACAGTATGGAGGAAGGAGACAAGCTAGGAGAGGGGAGAATATCTACCAGACAGGCATGTATGAAAAGAGAGAAGGGAGACAAGCTGGAGAGGAAGGGTAAGGGATTGAGAGTCAGATAGGAGAAAGAAAGATTAACAGGAGCAAAACAAGTCAGAGAAAAGAGAAAAGGAGGGAAAAAGAGAGAGGGAGAAGGAAGGAGGCAGGCAAAGAGAGGGGGAAAGTAAAAACTAATTGGGGAAGGAGTAATTCATGGAGTGACAGCTTAGAGTAAGAAAAATGGAAGGACAGAGTAGAAATAGTGAAATAAAAGAGAAAGAATTTGTGAAACGGTGATAGAGAGAAAGAAATAGAGGAAAAGAGAGAGGGCTGGACTGTAGTTGCTAGGGAGGAGACAAGATCACCAATATTGATTAAAAGATTTTGACTGGTGGAGCAGTAAGCAGGTCGGGAGGGAGGGAATGAGATGTGGTGGGAACGAAGTACAGAGTGAGAGGAAGAAGAAAGGAAAGAGAAAAATTATTGTTTGATAGGGCTGGAAGGAGGCTGTATTTAATGCATTGTGTAAAGCAGGAATACAAGTACTGTACCCTGTAATATATTTAACTTGTTTTATTTATTGTTAATATGTTAGTGACATATCATTCTCACCAGCATTTTAATCATCCACATTTATGATACCACTGAAATAAATAAAATGATCAATGCCCACCAATAAAAGATGATAAAACTTATCCAGAACAGCTTTGATTCTCTTTTGTAATTCACACAGTTTCTAGTCTTTAATACTGTTGTAACATTATCACATCCAAGAAGAACTGTAGTGAGAGCTTTGTTGATACTGAGAGAACTATTTTTGAGATTGTACACACATTTGCCCTCATTTCCTTTTATTTGGAGACCATGGACAACATAATATTATATTCAGTTGAGTTTCAGTGTTATGGGTAGTAGCATTAATGTGGAATGCATTGGTTAACAATACAATGATATTTAGGATTGACTTAAATTGTCATGATTTAATAAGTATGTAGTTTGTTAAGTACATAAGGTAAGAGTGGACTATATTACAGACTAATGAATGAGAAGGCATGCAAACACCTGTGGAAGTGTGCAGTGGAACATCACTCCTTCTTCAGACTAACAGCGCCCACCAAGGGACCCTCTGGCAGACAAAACTTCTTCAGGATGGGCTCACGCTTCAGATACAGGTGAGGCAAGAACAGGAGGGGAGAGGGTGGAAGACAGAAGAGAAAAGTAAATGTAAAAGTCAGAAGAATAGGGAAGTGTGAGGAAAAGATATGTGGTACTGTATTCAGAAGTATTATGAATCAGGACAAGATAATACAGAGAGGTAGACAGAAGGAAAGTGGAAGACTTGAGGCATAAAGAGAGATTAGCAAAGAAATTGTTAATAAAAGTTAAACACAGAATAGGATGGATAAGTAAAACATGAATAATAGGAAGTAGTAAGTTGCTGCAGAGAAAGAAAAAGGAAAGAAAAGTTTGGAGAAGATAGGAAAAAGAGAGAGCGAGGTAAAGGAGCAGGAATTAGACAGTCACATTAAAAGAGAAAAGGAGAGACACGGTAAGAAACTAATATAAAGGGAGCAACAACTAACACCTTGCCTGACTCCCCAGTGGACGCACAGAGTTCCAGGCAACCCTACAACAACGTAAGGTCCGACGAACCGCAAACTTTGAGCGACGTCCCAGTCAGCGCTTTGCCCGCCGCCAGAGTCATGTGGTAAGGGAGAAGAACCGCTGCTCAATGGCTGCAAAGACTTTGTCCTCTGAGGCCGCTAAGTCACAGGAGAATGGAACTGTTGCTCAGGCTGCCACTATCTCTGCCACTCCACCATCACCAACACCTTCAGACCCACCAGCCTCACCCATGACCAGAAATACTGCAGCTGCTTCTGCCACACAACCATCCGCCGCTGCCACAGCCACTAACGTTGACCAGGGTGAGTCACACATTCTCCAAATTATCTTTCTTCATATCAGAGTTCAGCCATTGTTTTTCTTATGTATTGTTTGGTTCTGATGTTTGTCTGTCATTTGTGTTGCCCATTAGATATTGCTCTGCCAACATGACTGCATTGCAGAGGATTGTTCTCCCTTATTTGTGTGCATGTGTGAGTGTGTACACATTTGTTTTCCCTTCATATCATAATGTTGAAAATGTTTTTCTTCTAAAACTTGCATATAAAGTGCTTCATTCACATGGCTAGATCCACTTAATTAACTTAATTATATTTTTATTCAAATTGATTGTGTTCTAGTGAAGCAAAACAACAAAATATCAATGAGTAATGCAGTGGGGCTGTGTTCTTCCCAGAGACAATACTTTCACATACAGTGAAATGTCACTGCATTTTCATTTCCTGCCCTTTGGTATCTGAACTACAGAAAAGAAACTACACTTCCCACCATGAATTCCATGTCTGATGTTGAGCTACAGACTGGAAGATGTACTGTAAATCCTAGACTAGTCTGGAATTCTTAGCTGTTTCTGTGATTTTCTTTTGCATGTGTGTCCTCTGTGGTTCTCTGGTGTCTGGTAGCTCAATGTCAGTGATCTCCAAGGTGATACAACATATATACTGTAGTAATTTATGAGAACTGTGTAACCATTCTCTTCTCTGCTGACCCCCATGACATTCCTACCCATCACTGTATCATTACTGGGGATGATGAGGTTTCTTGTGTGTGTGACGGTGCTTTGTTGGTTAATGTGTCCTGACAACATAGAAGAAGGCATTGGGAGCTTTGCTTTATGTTCTGTCCTTTTGTTGTGGTTCTTTGCCCAAATATTTTCTTGATATTCAGTGGTTCGGTGGTCTTAGCTTCAAGTGGAGTTGCTTTCCTGAAGCTACAATCTACCAATATTCCACCGATGCCACTCAGATGTAAGAAACGGTTTATCTTTGTAGCAGTATATATATTTTTTGTTTATACATATACAGTATACTCAACCAATTTGTGAGTCAGCATTCATTTTCTTTCTATTAGCTACAGAATGAATGAAAGTTAATGTAAGAAGGTACTCCAGAGAGAGAGAGAGAGAGACAGAGAGTGGTGGTGGTAGTGGTAGTGGTAGAGGTGTAAGTACTGTACATTATGAGGCCAGGCTAGCTCTTAGCTGCTTGCTGGCTGTGTGCTGTAGTAAAGTAGTTGCTATTATAACACTTTCTGGCTCCCCACACCCTGGTGCTCTTTCTTCTATGTGTACAGTACATGTCTCCCTTCCACTTGTTCTCTGGTGTTTTCATTCATTAAGCTAGAGGTGCCTCACACCTACCTTTTACCCTCATTGTTTCACCTGTCAAGTCCTCACCTCTTCCCTTTTGTCTTCATTTCCTTTTTTCTCTTTCCCCTGTTTTCCTTCTCTCCTTCCTCTCTTCTCATCTCTGTCTCCATATCTCTCTTCCCTTCACTTCACAGCCTTCATCTTTTCCCTTCCCTTTCTTCTCTTTCTTTTTGTCTTGCCTCCCTTGCCTCTTCTTGTCTCTTCTTTGCCAGTCCTGTACTTTCCACATTGTGCAGACTATCTGTAATGTTAGGAAAAAGTCCAATCCAAGATATCATTGCACAACCTAGCCATGTCTGTAAAGAGTCACTCCTTTTATCCTCCAATTCAATTCTCTTACTTATTTTCTTCCCTTCTATGGTCTTCCATACTCATTTTTTTTCTTTTTCAATATCCCTTCTCTCCACCTTTTTTCTCTCCTTTCTCTTTTCCCCTTTCCTTCTCTGTCTCTTCAATCACACATAATCTAAAATCTTAAGTTTTCATTCCACTCAGGCAGCTTTACTATAAATATCTCCTTTTTTATTTCTTTTTTTCAATTTTCCTGTGCCATTTTCCTCTCTTTCACCTTCATTTTCCTTCCCTTTATCCAACTTTCATTACTTTCACCTCTTCCCATTTCTACCTATGGGTCCTCCCTCCTCCTTCAGCTGGTTCTGACCGGCTGGACTGCCTGTTAAAGAGCCTGGCCAAAGATACCTCAGTGCCGCCCCACCTGGACGCCACCCTTAATGAGCTGAGGGCTGCCCCGTCCCGGCCCACCCCGCCTGCTATAGGTAAGCCAGCCCCCATACCCTGCTGTGCTTTGCCTCGCCTCACTCTCTCTGCCCTGTGCTCTTTGTCGTACATTGCTTTGCCATGCTTTCTCTGCCCTATCCTCTTTGTCTTGCATTGCTTTGCCCTGCTGCTCACCCTATCTTGCTATCTCTGTCGTTGCTTTGCTTCTGTGTACTGCTCAACCAGCTTTACATAATACTTTCAGTTTTGGAGTGTGTTATCTCTTAGGTATTTTTTGCCTGAGAGGAGAGGAGAGCTTTGTAGGGAGAATTACACAGACTGAAGAGATTAATACTGTATATATCATCTCTGTCCTGAAATATACTTTTTCTTGACCTGATTGATTCTCTTACCCTATCCTGCATTTCTCAGTCCCTCTACATCTTGTCCTACCATGGTGTGCTTTGTGTTGCTTTGTCCTGCTCTCCCATACCTTACTATGCTGTTTCTTGTGCTGCTGTTGCTCTGCCTTACCTCACCCTACCATGTGTTAACATACGTTTTCTCCCCTACCATGTATTGCAGCTCACCGACAGCTATTCTACCTTGTCTCACCAGATCCTCATCTCCTCCCTGCTTCACTAGAAACGAGCTTCCATTAATTTATTGACATATACTTACATATTTGTTTATCAGTATTTATTATATAAGTTATTTATTTGCATTATCATTCATTCATTTATCATTTCATGTTGATTATTATAATTTTTAGAATCTGCCCCTTTGTTAATAGGGGTTTTGTTATGAGAGTGGAATGTGTGGATCATAGCTTAACAGTTTGGGTGATGGTTGTGTTTACTCATTATAACTTGCTTCTGTTGCCTTTCACAGTTTATTGAGTTGATTCAGTTGCTGCCTCATCTCTGCTTTATGCTATTATTTGTCATCTTCCTTGTTAATTGATTATTATACAATATTTGTGTTTGTTTCATCCTGGTTTCTTCCCAGTAGTTTTTTTTATAGTACATACAGGTATTTACTTTGATTTGCTTATGGTATTGTTTTCTGGTTTGCGTGAAGAATTTGCTTTTGGGTATTTTTGGTGTGTATGCTTACTTGACTCCTTTTTAAATTTTATTCTATCCCTTCATTTCCATGTACCCTTCCACTTTCCTTTCTCTCTCAGCTTTGAAACTTTATGGTTGCTCTAGTTATTTCAGTGTTGTTGATAGTCTAATATTTGTCCTATTTTTTTTATTTTTATTTTTTTATACTTTAAGCCTTTTTATCCTTTAGAGGAAGCTAGTTCAGTTGTGGTGAGTAGTTCTCCCTCTGACTGTTGACATTATTAAGCCCAATTAAGATATAACACTGGTGAGTATCTCAACTTAAATTGTTTAGAAATAAATGCTATCAGCTTAGAATCTCAGGAGAAAGTGGTAATTGTTTGCCTCATGAACAGATATCACAGGACATGTACAGCTGGCAGCATAAATTCGCATCCATCTCATATACTTAATATTGCTAATATAACCAGATAGTTGTATTCTGAACCAGTATCTATTCCAACAACATACGTAATTTACCATATGAGAACTATATCTGTCATCTTTGCATTAAAATTGTATTACAACATCACAATAATTAATACATACGCAGGTGGAAATGAAGAGAACTTATGCTGTCGACTGTACTTACTCATGTGTCTCATATTATTGAATGTTTTCATTAAGAGTAATACTTTTTGGGGGGTAAAGACAAGGTTAGTCAATCCACCCCAATTAAGAGCTTCCCATTTTTTTTTTTCTATACGTATACAATCATAGTGTACAAGTTCCAAAGTAAATAAATTTATGTTCTTACCTAATTCTATTTATTAGTTTCATTTCATTGTTCAGCTCATATTAGTTATACTGTACGAGTAACATTTTTAGGACACCTTTATTCATACAGCTACTTGTGTATTTTCCATAACAGTACAGTATTTATGTACAAGCACATTTTAAAGAGAGCAAGGTAAATTTGCTGCTGAGGATATGGATGACTTAAGGGGAAATCAATAAATACTTAACAGAATTTTGATGTTATTTCATAGTACCGTACAGAATTATAGAAATGTTAAAAGTGTACGTACCATGATGGAAAACAGATAATATATGGACCTCTATTCCTGTGTATAGTTTGAAATGTAGGACAGTTTTTTATTGTTGGTAATGGCAATTTATACATTATTATTTCAGAGTGATGGTGAATAAAACCCACTCTTGTTGACGGAAATAATATATTAATCCATACAGTTTCGGTGGACACTGCCACCATCTTCAGTGGTCTAGCTAGAAGAAAGGAATGACATAGATAGTACACCGACACTTCCTTCTACCCCATCCCACTGACACCTCCTTCCCTCCCCCCTCCACAAACTGTATATAAGTTCATACCTATGTACTATCTATGTCATTCCTTTCTTCTCGCTAGACCACTGAAGATGGTGGCAGTGTCCACCGAAACTGTATGAATTAATATATTATTTCCGTCAACAAGAGTGGGTTTTATTTACCGTTTATGATCATCACGCCAGTGTGATTTCACGACCAGAGTGATGTTGATTTGAACCTAACATTGTTTTGAGTACACTCGCAATCCAAAATATGTATCCAGGCTTGATCGACTATTAAGCGAGTTCAGGCAAATATAAAACAGGATAAGCGTTGTAATTGGTTCACTAGTATGTCAAATAATTCGAAACTTCAACAAGACCTGGATACACATTTTGGATTGCGAGTGTATATTGTTTGCTACTTGTTTGTATGTTACTGTCTACTTCCACCACCAACTTTGACTCCTGTACTCCCCCTTCACACCAAGCCTACCACACACCACCACCTTCTACCTTCTTTCTGTACCTCCACATGCTTTCTCTACTGGCATCCACCCTCAGCTATTTATCTATATGTTCTAGATAATCTAGAATATAATAAAAAAAAAGGCAGAAAATCTTGACCATAAGGGTTTATTGTGAGAGATCCAATGTTAACCTCTAGACAGTATGGGTTTTCATGAACATTTTAAGTAGTCTGGCATTTGTCGAAGCATTAAGTAGCAATTTATGGATAATTGTTATATTTTTAAACTTTGGGATGCTAGGGTTGTTTCCCTCTAAGAAAGAGCATCTGGTGTTCGTAAGAAAAACTACAGAATTGGCAATTATTGTGTATACAAAAAAACAAGCCACCAATCCCTAACGACAACACTGCTCTAACAGAAGCGGAAGTCCTGGTGAACAAACTGAAGAACACCGACACTACGTCTACTGTCTCGACCCCTACTCCACGCACCACACTGGTCCCCACCCCATCACCCCAACCCGCCAAGGTCAAGGATGTCAATATGGCCGCTGTGCCCAACAACCAAGCTGCTGTCAACAAAGCTTCATCGGCCAGACCCATTCCACCTGACCAGTTCAAGTCTAATATTCTGAAAGGTAATTCTGTGATGGGGTAAACTTGTGGGTATATTACATCCTGGGTTAAGCTACTGTCACCTTGTGTAACATATGTGTAACCTTTGTTTTATCATTTGACTGGTGTTGGTATCCAAGTGATGAGTAAAACCACTGTAATATTCCACAATGAAATTTTCAATTATTAATGTTATATTCCCAGTCCATAAATTAATCAACAAACTAACCAAGCAACCAATTATTCTACCACTGAGACCCAACATTCCCCACCCACAGCTAAGGCAGAAGAGGAGCTCAAGAAGGGTCCACAGATAGTGGAGCTTGACAACAAAACCACCACCACCAAGATAAAGCTTTCTAATGGGTAGGTCTCGGTCTGTGTGTGTGTGTGTTTTTTTTTTTTTTTTTTTTTTTTTTTTTTTTTTTTTTTTTTTTTTTGTGAATGTGTGTGTGTGTGTGAACATGCATGCACTGTGTGTGCATTTATGCCTGTGAGTACAGTAGTTTTTAGTAGTTAGTGATAGGGAAAAAAATATCTTTCAACTAAATGAATTTCTGTGACATTTAGAAGAGTGGTTGCCAACCAATACAGTCTCAATCCCTCTTTACCAAGCATATTCTCACATAAGGACCACCACCACATAAAAGATCAAGCTAATAATATTGATATACAGTAGTAGTATTCATTTCTGTGATATACATGTATTCATATGTCACAAGTACTGGATACAGTTTGAAGGACTGCATACTAGTAGTATGAACTTTATGTCAAAATGCAATACTCCTATTTCCAGTAAAATAATAATATAATAATCAGCAGAATTCCTATGAACTTCCTCCCTGGACCCTTATGGGGAACTTCTGATCAAGAGGGTATATAGCAGGTGTATAATTATAATGAGGAATTATAGATTACTTTACATCCTCATGTGCTGTAAAAAGCTTAGGTGGTAGGTTCTTGTAGTGGAGACTTGGGAGAAAGATCAATCACCTTCCTGTCTGTTTTCCATCCTCTCATGTCTGACATTTTAGCATATTTGCTACATGATCCTCCACTTTGTCCACTCTCAAGAAAGTAATATCGTGTTTTTTGTATTATTATGTTGTAATATTCTCAGTCAGTGTACTGTATGTCTTCCAGAAATGCAATGCTCTGTCAACACAAGTGGATGTGACAGGTGTCTGTTTCTCCTGTGTCTCTAGATGATAGATGATGTAGATTTGGTAATCCTTTTCCTGGTAGTTAGTATAGTATCAAGAATGGTCTTAGTACATTATCTATTTATGTCTGGTGATAGATATACTTAGGTTGCTTTACAGTAGTACCGTATAATATTATATTATAGCATTGATTAAATTGTTCTTTCCTATGTAGTAGCTGTAAAGTATCAAAGAGTTTCCTTGGTAAAGTTGTAAATGAGGTGAGAGACTATCAGTTAACAGTTTACATCCTCATGAGTAGTTACCCACTCTTTTGGCTGATAAAAGTTAAATTTGCCATTCTTCTGTCACAAGTTGTGAAAGCATGAAGTATCAATCAGTGGATCTCAAACAGTTAAATATGAATAAAATACAGTATGTTCAAATATATTTTGTCAATACTCAGTGCTGAAGACTTGATGAAGAGGATAGATAATGCTAATGATAATAGTGTAGAATGGTTAAGTTGAAGATTGGTAACTCTTAAGTGACATTGAATTGTGAGATTGAATTTTCCCACTTCATATCAATTCTTAGTGTACTGAATTTTGTTTACTGTGTGCTGAAGCAAAGCACTGTAAGCAAAATTAGTTTCTCTCTCCTTGCTGTGCTCTGAATACTGGACACCAATGTTTGTCTCGCCTGTTGTCTTCACTGTCTAACGAGACCACAAACATAATATTTTATGGACTCAATAAAGAACCTTTGTCTATTACCAACACTGAATCTTAGAGTTCATTGTCAGACCTGACAGGTAGCCAGACTTTTGTTGCTGAGGATACTGTACAGTACAGAGTCTAGAGTGTTGTAGGTGTATCTATGAGTTGAGAGACTGACATAATATGATCTTCTAGGGTTGAGGCGGCTAGTTGCTCTGGTAGTGAGGAAGCCGAGGGAGGCAGCCTGGGGTAAGGTTTGCGCTAGCCAGTCATTTGGCCAGTCAACGCTCTGAGCTTAAACTAACCAGACTGCATTCCCTGCATGCTTGTAATTGAAACCCCTTTGGGTTTTCTGTTATAAGGGGCTTAGATATGTATGACAAATTGAAGGGCAGTCATTCCTCTAATCTGTGTCACAAAGCATACCATTTACAACTACTGTATAATGAGTCAGTCTGTTTTCTGGCACACTTTAGAGAAATAAGTAGTCCTCCAGTTAGTCAGTACTATATTACCCCCTTCATGATCTGTAAATATATATTTTAAGAAACTAACTACATGTGTGTGTATATATTGATGATGACCTGGAACTCGATGCAGGCAGAATGTTGGCTGTATATCTAAACTATATAAATGACCAAGCTTATAAATGTCACTACTTATGAATATATTTTAGCATACTAACTATGTGGTTGAATGATGTAGACATGGGTGAATTCAAAGTGTTGTATGTCACTAGATGAGATGACCCCGTGCGGTGATACAGTTAGTCATCTAATTGGCTCGTTTCTAAATCCACCAAATACGAAAAGCACAAAGTTAAAACCCAGCTCTGTCAGCATTGAGAAAGTTCAGACTTTGAGACTGATTTGTGAGGAAAAAAGCAATGGAAAATGTGTTTGTCACTATATAGTACAGGAGACATATGTTTGACTTAAGATAAACTAGTAGAAATTTGGGACTAACAAACAAATTGGTGTTTTCTAACCTAATCTCAGTAGTCATTTAATTAAGGGTAAACATTGATGTACAGTACAGCCTATGAACCTTGTGCTCTGATTTACTGAAGGAGAAGTATGGAATTTGATGGTGCAGAACTAACATTCTTTCTCTCTCCATAATTTTTTTTTTTTAATTAAGTTGCAAACATTCAGTGACACTTCTTGCCAGCAATATATGTTTGAATATGACTTGTATACTGTAGTACAGCAGATAGATTTCTGTCAACTCTTACAAGGGATGAAGAGGAAGGATAATATAATTATTATTCCAGTAGAAGTAATTTTAATGTACAAAAACATATACAGCAGTTGGCAGGAAATGTTGTTGACCATTTGCACATGACTCTGTAGATAATATTAACTTTATAGTCTAACACATTGGTAATTAATGCTAAGTAAATTCATTGTTAATACCTATAATTATAAAATGTGTTATGATAAGTTTTAAACTTACATATTGTTTATGGGTGTCAGCTTGAATGTTTTTCTCATTACAAATAATGAAGTACATGTACAGTAAATTACTAAAAAAAAAAAAAAAAAAAAAATTCTCAATGCAATACAAAATCATAAAAAGAGAAATATAAATTGGCTCAGGTTCCTTCATAAAGATGACTCTTCAATTTGAGCATAATGCCTTTGACTTGCTGTACTACTCATTACCTATGAAATACTAACTACTACTACTACTCTCTCCACCACCTCAGAGGATCCCTTCCCCGCATCAAGAAGTCTGGTAACGTGGAAATATGTGGCAACACTGAAGGCGCTACATTTGTTTCTGTGGTGAGTCTTTTTTCTTTGCTTCTCTTTCCTCATGTGCTTTCTTACTCTCTTTGAAGAAAAAGATCATATGGCTAGCCTACTACAGATTTTGTGTTGTCATTGTGGCCATACTCAGTTTTCTATGGTTGCTTTGGTCATTTCTGGCTTTGATGCACACTTGCACACTTTTTCACGCATTTGTTTTTGTGGGTTTAGAATCACAAATTTGTGCACATTTAAATATAATTTTTTTTTAAACTTTGACATGTGTTATACTCAACATTTGTTTGCTTTTGACATGTTCTGTATAGAAGGTTAGACGTACACAGTCATAATCTTATACTTGTTCAATGTAAAATTCATAATGATAATATACTTTGCTCATACACACACACACACACACACACATACGAAAGCCTAGCTCTCTTACACTTTTTACTATGTCTATTCAGGAATAGCACTGAGTATATTTCCTTTTTATCCTATACTGTACTGTATCTTTATCTTTGCACACTCTTGTCAAAACCTTTGCTAATTTTATTGTTTTTACAATTTATTTTGCTTTTAAGAAATGTGATTTAAGTCATTACATGGTAATAATAGTTTATTTTGATTTTGTTTTTGATTTCCTTATTTCATTTGACACTTTTTGTTTTAATTAGTCTATGCTCACATTGTTACAGTGTTATGTTTTTAGTTTCATTTTATTTTTGTTCTTGATTATACCTTGTGCAGGTTTTTTTAGTGTTTTTTGTGTAATTTACTAGTTCTAATTTTATTTTATAGAAAAGTAATTTAGTTTTAATTTGTAATGAGTTCTTGTACAGCTCCCTTCTAAAGATTAATCCCTCAGTTTGTGCTGTAGATTTATTATGATTTGTTGTGCCATGTGGTTATCACACCTGTTGCACACTCTTTATTATATTCTAACCAACCCTTGACCCTCCCTGCCCTTCACCTTGCCTCATCTGACATCGTCCTGTGGGATCTCTGCTTCACTGTATCCTGTTTGGTGTCATCCTGCATCACTGTGCCCTGCCATCATTTGTCCTGCCCCACTGTGCTTCGTTGTACCACATTTGATTCTGTCATTTGTGGTCCTGCATTATCATGCCTCATCATAGGGAGGGGACAAGTTGACCCTGTCACTGGGGAACAGTGAGAGTAATGGAGGGGAGAACAGCCCAGCAGGAGGACTAACTGAACCATGGGATCAGGAGCCTGGACTGGACCCCACCACACCACTCCTCAGCCTTGCCCCACATGTCTCTGTCACTCACACCCCAGCACCCACTACACAAATCCAAGAGAACCAACAGGATAATGCCTTGTCTTCTGCTGCCTCTCCCATGTCATCTACCTTTTCAAGCAACCCCTTCAACCCCTTCGCCTCCAGTCTGTTCAACCCATTCAGCGTAGCAGCATCCAATCCCTTCACTACCTCTATCACCTCATCCCCAGCCACCTCTAACCCTTTCATGTCCTCCCAGTCACCCTCTTCCCTCTCCTCCACCACCTCCACTCTCACCACCCCCACACTAGCAGCCCCCTCCACCTCCAGTAGTGGGGGTGAAGAGGAGATGCCTAGCCCCACTCCCCACCACACTGACCATGCCACACCTCCCTCCTCCCCTCCACACTCCCCACGTTCCCTCCCATCTGCCTCTTCCTCACCCCCCTCCTCCCCTGACCACCGCCCAGGCACCCAGGATAGAGTAAGTGATGTACAGTATTGCCAACTTTTGACCCCGTGGTATGTTTTGCTATCTTGCATGTTTGAAGTACTGTACTGTATGCCCCTGAAAATGCAAATTGCTCTGACATAATCAGGAAGTGCTTTGAGAGCCAATTTTCAAAAACTAACATTTTCCCCTTCAAAACCCGAAGGTCTTCCATTGATAATAACATACTCTAGTTTGAAAGGAACTTAAATGATAAACATAAAAACCTATGAGAAGAATATCTGCTGCATTGGCAATGAAACCAGTTCAAGAACATGAAACATTATTGTTTTGTACATGTACTGTAGTTGATTTTAGCTTTATTATTTGTCTGGGATTGCTTCCTCTTTAGTGATGTCAGTTTGTTAACACTGTCTTGGTTAATATACAGTTGTGGATGTGTCATCTTGTATGTTGCAGTTTTTCAATTGCTTGGAGTTTGTATTTGCTTTAAGTATATTTAAAAGGTATGTCATTTGATCTTCTCTGTTAGTGGAAACCTTTCAGATGTCCATAACTTGATTGATGAGCCTGAGAGCAATGCATATATTAACTCACCTTATTATTAACTTCAAATGAACATAATGGTTGATCCTACTTGTGTTTCCAGGGAACTTACATTTACAGTATTGTTTATTATGCATGTTTATTGTTTAAGGTAAGGTTTGCTGGTGTGTCCTAAGTTTCTGTATACTATATAATTGTATACAGTATTGGTTAGTCCTACTCATTTAAATTCCCTTTATTATATATTCATATTATCAGTTGTTAATTCTTCAACAGTTTGTTGAGTCTGAACCTATACAGTATAAACATTAAGTAATGAAAAAATAATGATAGCCAGGCTTTACATCAGTTATAGTGCTGTAATAAATGTCAGTGATGTACCAAATACTATTACTAATATACAGTATTGTAATTTATATCAAATGAGTGATGTATGTTCATGTCCCTGACAGGAATGTGGGTTCAAGAATTCTGCCCCAACCTCCAACCTGAGCCAGATGTCCCCATGGTTGGTTGCTGACCCTCCTGCCCCAACCCTCAACTCTTCAGCCCCCAAGATGCGCACTGTCATTACCACAGAACTCTGAGACTGGAAATGAAGGAAACTTTTATTTTTTTATTTCTCAGTGGAGAGGGAAATTTTTGTGGAAGGGGAAATACTTTTAGCAAATTGAAGGATGTGGGTTCCTCCTAACTGTGATGAGAAGCAAAGTACATTATTATAGGAGGTCAGTTTTGTATCACAGTTTGTAGGAATCAGTAACTTTCAATCTGCCAGCATATCATCTGACTCCTTCATGTAGACTATTGTTTCTCTGTTGGAAGATTTTTTAGTTCTAATTTAATATTTTTCTCAGTTGAGGATTGAAGCAGACTCTATTATTCCTCCTCAATCTGAATTTAATTAATTTCACCTGATTATTCTATGTGTACAGTATAAAGTTTGGCTGCGGTTTTACTTCCTTGGGTGTATTTTACCTATCAGATGTTATATTTTACTTTTCCTTAGCAAAATTCAGCAGCTGTTTTTGAATCATCATTTTTTTTTCCTTCTGGAATGTATATATTTTTGTGTCTCTTCAAAGTTGGCTGCAAATTTGTGCCAGAGACTTGCATAATCTCTTCTTGGATCCCAGACTACAGTACAATATTACTTATACCTTTCTATCTGCTCTTTTAAAGCTCTCTCCTAGTACTTTTATTGTTACTGTATATTTTAACTTGTCATTTTTATCAATAGAATCTTAACCTTTTCCTGGACCTCCATTGTCTGCCTGGGATCCCAAATACTTTATTTTTTAATTCTAGAACTGTTATGTATATTGTAGTCTGTCATCATTAACACGTTTCATTCCATTCAGTAAATTGTTAGTATTGCCTCGCTCTTATCATGTGTTCATTGGCTCTGAGGGTACATGGATGGATGATGAGTGGTAGTCTCACACTTATGTGCAAGGAGTCGCTGATCATTTGTTCATTTCATATTATTGGTTTACTTAGGAATTGATCATCACTTATGCATTGATTTGTGTCCACTGATATCTGAGTTTTGATAATGTATTCATTCATACATTGTATTGATGTTCTTATGAGTTGATTATATCATTTGTACATCCCCATGTTAATTATTTTGAGTCATTAGTATTTTGATCTGCTCACCTTTCTGAACTGACAGAAGTCATTCCCATGATTGACTTGTGAATTTTCCATTTCACTCAACATTCCTCAATTATCTTACCAGAGAAGCATTCCTTCATTTTAGCCATAGCATTCCATATTTATCAGTCACTTTGTGTGAAGAGTTCTCTGAATGGTTGGTTATTTGTTGAGTGAGTGAACTACAGAGACTCACCAACACATTCTTGGTCTGCACCTTTATGGAGGATGGCCAAATTCATCAATGGTGTTGATTCGTCTGCATAAAATGAACATGATTTGAGGAGGAACCTATACTATCGTCCTTAGAAGGTGGTTATGTTAAGCAGTCTGTCTATATATTCTGTTTTACATTCATTCATCAGTTGGTATAAAGGAGTCCTTTACTATTGTGTAATGCTTGAAAATTATGCAAGATAGAGTAAGCACACTTCTCATGTTATATTTACCTTAAATGAATCCCATCAACTATTGGTAAATTTCATAACTATCTTTTTGTGATATTATTACATAAAAATTGACTTCTGGTGTGGCTTACTAACAGGTGCATATGCCCCACCCAGTTGAACTGTTCCATGTTAAGGAAGTGGTAATTATTCCTCAATGACTCCTCTAAAACTTAATTTTGTGGATTTTTAGCATGGCATTCCACCTTATATCACTTTTTGGTGTCAAGAAGTGAGTGAGGCATTTACAACATACTGTAGATTTACTCCCTGTTGACTCATTCACAAACAGTTAGTACATCTACAATTCATTTTTTTTTTTTTTTTTTTTATCACTAGAATAAAACTGCTTCTGTTCAGTTTTCCCTAATTTGAAGTGTGTGTGTCACGTGATGCGTGTTTGCTGCCGTATTTACATTTAAACTGCATACAAATACATTCAGAACTGTACCTTACACCAATTGAAGGGCTGGAGTAGTCAGGATGATGAGTTGTACAGGGATTTTAGCCATATAACCATCACTGTTTTGTGTATAACCAAATATTTTGTACTTAAGAGGACACCTTGTGAATGTAAAAGCAGCTAGTTATTTGTTTCAATTTATGTCCTGAGATAACCATATTTTGTCAGTGTCATACGGTGTCATTCCAACAGACGCCTCATAATCAGGACTTAAAAAAGTTTTTAGCATTATCAGTCATGGAGCTATTTTATGAGAATGGCACAAAGTCACATACTCATAGATATATACTCCATTGATCTCTTCTGTGTCATACAAGAAAGGTGGAATGGAGAAAGAGTTAATCAGCTGCTTTGGAGTCTTGGGTTAATTGAGTTTTTGGAGTTGTATGGGACGACTGCTCAACACCGTAGGCCAGATGCAAACGTGGTATGTAAAACGTCTCCGTTTTGTGTGTGCTCTTGCTTGCCTGCCCTCCTGGCCCCCTATCGAAGTATAGGGTCCTGCTTCTTGCACCTGTACTAAACCAACCCCCCACGAAATGCCCTGAACTCATTTTTCAAACCTGTCTGGTGCAACTCAACACAGACCACAAACAAATCCATCCAAACCACAGACTGAAACATATTTCAGCTCAGCTCAGCTTCATTTCAACCTAGTCTTCCATTCTCTCCAAGTCATTCTAAAACCTCAGTCAACCACCATCATTAAATCTCCTCCAGTGCTCACATGTTACCCTGTTCTTTTTGCCTTGGCAAATCCTGAGTATAATTGTGCCAAATTTGAGTGCAATATCCCTATTATTCCCTACTTTTCCCCACCATGTAATGTATAGATTCCTAGCAACAGCAACCATACCATACATATCTAACACCAGTACTGTACACAGACAATATCACAAACATCACATAGACATAGCTGACCAAAAGCATTGCCGATATTGAAGATTAGATGATCACTGTGATCCTGTATTGAGGTTAATTGCTGTAGTTGGTCTAGGGAGGATATCCACACAAGTCTACTCAATATACCAGTAACCCACTTATCAAGGGCATGGGTTTCCAGTACAGTGTGTTTCACACTGCTTCATAGGCCTTCTTTACTCATACTTTCTCCTACCCTCAGTCACCTTAACCCTTGCCTCTAACCTCTATCACATTCTTGTATACCCCTTTGTGTCATACTTCTCTCACACTCTTCTGTGCCTCTATCACAAACAATATAAACAATCTGGATAACGTTTCGTTACTTCCTGTTTCCGTCATTTCTGTAACAAGGTGGTAGGACTTATGGAACGGAACCAGGAGAGGCTTACAAAAGGTCCAAACTGTCCTGACCATTGTGAGCAGGACCACACATAACACAGTGCAAGAGGAAGTTACAAAGGCTAAATCAAATGTATTGGGTACATTTGGCTTGAACTATTATGAAATGATGAGCAAAATAAATGGATTTTCTTCATTGTTAACAGGAAATGCAGGATTTAGTTCCTTAACTGACTGCTCTATGGTAGTTCATGTATATAGTGTAACCTGTGATCACTTTTGAAGCTGCTGGTGTTGAGGTGTGCGTTATATCACTCTAGTATTTTATCTTTAAGTTGTTGATGTTTGTACAGCATTTTGTTATTGTCATTGCACTGTATGTCAACCTACTTGTGTCATCAGTTATGTAAGGTTGGACATGAGTTTGAGGTAGAGTCATTGATATAGTTTATATGTGGCAGTTATGATTATTTACATTTAAGTTTACCTATCTGAATCTGAACCACCTGATATTACCTATATACAGTACAGTGGTTACATGATATCCTGTGATGAATGCCAAACCTGCATACTATATCAAAATGATTCCATCACTGTACCACAAACTTGTATGTCCAATTGTATATGCTGTGTTGTCATAAGGTTCGTTTCTTTTTAACCTGAGACTCCAAGTGCCTTCTGGCAGTTACAGAATGTAATAGCGAAGAACTTATAAGGCAATATATGTCTTGCAAGATGTAGCTGGGTTTTAAATAACACATTATAGCCAGCAGCTGTATAATATTTTGACATATATGACATAGGGAATATGCTGAAAATTATCAAATCCAAACAAAATATGCAGAAGTTCACAAGTGAATCATGATGTAAGGCATCTGTAATTTAAACATACCTGGCAGACTAGAAATCCAACATGTAACTGACGAGGCAAAGAGAAGCATTCCATATACCAGGCAGTTATTTATACACAAGGCCTCATGTAAATCTTTCTCAGATGCACTCTAGATGTTTGAGACCTGGTAAGCTTGTCCTCCAAAATATAATTCACCTGAACACTTTGTACTCATTAAGATATTCTGTGAATATGTGCATCTCTGTTCAGTGCCTTAAGCCATAGTTCATTTGTAGAGAATAGAGGAAAAGAGTTAAGTCTTATCCCATGTTCAAGTAGGCCTATATACTGTAAGATTGTATTTCCATTGCTGCCTGGTGTTAGTGATTTATTCAGTCTTTCCCTCTGTCTCTTACAGTGTCATGGGCTTTTATTATTACTTGTGTGTGAGATGCCCACTGGAGAGGGACATTATGTGTTTACTGCTAAGTCCAAGAGTAACTAGACCGCCGTCCAGGATTTTGTACTTAAACTGAGAATTATGTATAATGACCAAGTTTTGTCATGAGCAAGACTTTACTTACACTTCCAGCCTTTATTACTCATCAGTTTCTGGAGTTGTCCCTTATTTGAATTACCTTAGGACTAGGAGGATATTGTCTGCAGTGATTTGGACAGTACTTTCAGGGATTGGGTGCCCCTTTCAACCCGGACTGCTACCTTTTATTTCTTCAACTGTCCATCCTTTCATTCAATTTTCTTTGTACTTGCTACACCTTCTCTCTATCTCATTTTCATTTGTGCTACAGGGTCTTCCAAGCCTAGTGCTGTCTTTCATCCTCTTCAATTTCTTTACAACATTCTCCCTTCCCTTTACATCTCTTATCTTCTACACATTTCAGTGCTAGTTTATTCAGAAACATATTACCAGGGGAAAGTGTAAAGGATGTGCTCATGACTTTACCTATCATTACTTCTATGTGATGCTGATCTATGGACCAATATGACCTATTTATACCTTACAGTGGACCATCTTTGACTCAGAAGCCAGCTCTGGTCAGTGCCTTAACCCCAGTGTATAATCTAGAAAGAACCAATGTCTTCAGAAAAAAAGTTATCATGCAATCAGTGTATATATTGGCTCTTATGACATTCCAATTCTAAAATGTTAGTCCGACATATATACCCCTTACCAATCCCACATGACACAAGAGTTTTTTCAGGTGGATTTTTATTATTGTACACCACTTATTCAGGCTTAACCATTCTTGTACTTATGTGTAGTGGGAAGTTGTTAAAGATCTTTTGTTCATCACTGGGGCTGAGGCCTGTCCTTGTTCTCTTAGTTCAGTTCATTAGGCAACTAAGGTTTAAGAATAACATTGCTTCTCTGTTTACTAAGATAAGCAACAAACAATATAAGCCCTGAAGCAAGAAAGGTTATATATATATATAGCTATTTTCATATACAAATTCTTACCCATATAATGATGCATTTTGTATTATTTAACTACTGTAGTGTAGTTTGGTAAGTGTGGTGGATGCTTGACCCACTAACAGGAGGAAAAGATGAATGTACAGTGAGGTGTAATATATGTGTGAACTGACTCTGAGTTTCATTTTTCCTGTTTTTCAGTAAACCAGGTGAGTTGGAGGCTACTAATTCTGCCAGACTAAGCCAGGTTCTACTACATGTGGTCCATTTTGTGGCTCACCAAGAGTTTTCAGTAGCCTCCAAGTTATAGTTTTGAAGCTGAAGGTACAGTCTGCACGAAAAGTTAAGGTCGGGCAGCTGCGTAATTATCAGGTCTATGCAGGTTTCCTTCAAATCGATTTATTAGGGCATTCTGAGGAGTGATTTAAAATATCCATTATCCAACAACAACTGGCAACTCTTACCGCATGAGTAAGCCTAGCAGACCAGTGGAATACCTAAATAAATACCTAAAAACCTACATTCCAGTGAATAAAATAACTGGTAAGAAACATTAATATGTGATTGTAGCCTAAGGGGTAGAGGTTAAATTGAGGCTTGTAGGGGGTGATGATTAAGATGTGTTGTAGGTTAGCAAAATGGTTGACGCTACAAGAACGCGAGTGATAGAAAAAAGAATAGAGGGTATTTATTGAAAGAATTACCATTTTGTAGCAGTGTTGCCAGATCCGGCTAGGTCCCAGTATTATGCCCCGGTCATTTCCTGTACTTTACCATGGTTATTTCCCGGTAGTTTGCCCAGGTTAGGTCCCGGTAGTCTGCTGTGGTCTAGGTTAGGTTAGGTAAGGTCAGGCAAATTTCAAAATGCCCCATTTGAATATATCTTGGAAATGGGGCATTTGCAGAGGAAATGCCATAGAAGAAAATAGTTTTAGAAAGGTCTAAATAAGTGGGTAATAGAGGTAGAAAAACCGTACGCAATAACGGTAATTCTTTCAATATTTACCGAATAGAGGGAGTAGAACTTTAAGGTAAATTAATATTACACGTCCTTTATCAGCATTTAAGTTTACGGTTGCCACTGTTTAATTAAATTTGTTTTAACCAAGAGATTCATTTCCTATAACTTTGCCACTTCCAGCTGTACTTCAAAATAAATCTATTAACAAATACTTATTAATACTAAAGTAATGAAAAAATTGATTGTACAGAGTGGAAAAAATTATTAAAAATGCAAATATAATCCATTTTTACAGTCCTCTGTATAAATTAATATTAAAATTATCTGTTTCATAACACGGAATTAAAATCGTTTCCAGTAACAACAATACTCGAGAACTACTATTTTAATTATATACCATTTTATTTTGTATATTTAAGACATATAAGCCTTACAAGCAGGATAAAAACAATAAACCACACCACCCATACATACCCACTGATACATTATAATACCCAAAGCAGGTGAAAATTAGATAATAATAAAAATAAAACAGCAGAAGGTAAAGCAGGGGGAGGAAACTTGCAGTCCTTTCATTTTAGGGTAAGATACCTTAAACTAGGGTAATCAGACCCTCTTTAGGGTAGTGTTTAGGGTATTGCCTAATTTGGGGTAATTTTAGGGTAATTTATTAATTAAATTGGACAAAACATCTTTTATAAACATGTCAAAATCTATCGAAAATTAAGAATAATACACAAAGGTATTGTAGACGAACAAAAATGTCGGAAGTTAATTAATACTGAGGCTACATATTTACATTGCTTTGCAATTTTGCCAAACCCATCAAGTTATCCTTAATCCAGCAGTGTATCTGGGCATAACTCCTCCCAAGGGGTTGGCTACGGCAGAAATGTCTCCAGTTTTTTCTGTTCCAATACTCCTTCCTTACTTGGTCAAGCCCAACTCTGCCCCTCACATTTCTCTCACTTACATATTCTTCCATTCTGTTCTGCCATCTATTCTAACCAGAGGTCTGCCTCTCACACCAGGTCCCACACCTTTACTTCCATACACCTTCTTTACAAACTCCTCACCTTGCATTCTCTCCACATATCCAATCCACCTCAATATGACACACTCTCATTACTTTCAGCATCCCACCTATAGTAAGTCCACATGCTCCTCTCACCTAACTCATTTCCACTGCACCTATTCTAGACTGATGAGCCCTAGCCTACTCCATGTCCATGTATCTGATGTATATGTCAGTGTTGGCAGGATTATACTATTTCTCAGTCCCCTTTTCACCTCCATACTCACACTTCTACCCTTCATAATCCTCCCCAGTGATCCTATGGCCTGTCCACCACTCATTGCTCTCTCTAATTTTTTTTTTTTTTTATTATTTCTCCTTCCATACTTCCATGTTTACACAGAACTGTTCCCAACCCAGGTACCCTAAGTTTATTTTCTTAACATATATAATCTATATTAGTTTGTCTTATATATGATCCTAAATGACTATATCTATATGTAATAATGCATTACATTATTCTAAGTTACGATGTTGCTAACTTTTTAGGGTAATACTTAGTAATTTAGGGTAAAACTGGCTCGATTCTAGGGTAATATTTTCGGAGCTCATGGTAGCCCTGGAGGTAAGGGTGGGAGAGGTGAGGGAGAAGGTAAGGGGGGAGTAGGGAGTAGGTAAGGGAGGGAGAGGAGTAGGGAGAGGTAAGGGGGAAGTAGGGAGAGGTAAGGGAGGGACCGAGGGAGTAGGGAGAGGTAAGGGAGGGACCGAGGGAGTAGGGAGAGGTAAGGGAGGGACCGAGGGAGTAGGGAGAGCCCGGAGAGGTAAGGGAGGGAGTAGGTACTAGGGAGAGGTAAGGGAGAGGTGAGGGAGTAGGTACTAGGGAGAGGTAAGGGAGGGAGGTGGTAGGTAGTAGTAGTAGCAGCCAAAGTCTCATCACAGTCAGGGGGGTAAAGATAATAGTGGCTGGCAGACGGCCGCCCTATATAATATTATTTCCCCCTAAATTACCAACAAGTCACGGTGAGTATTTTCGTTAATGAATGGTGGCCTCAGGAATTAACTATAACCTCTTAAATCATTATAATTATCTTGTTTGTTGTTTGTGGCCTCAGGAATTAACTATAACCTCTTAAATCATTATAATTATCTTGTTTGTATAGTTCGTGGTCTCAGGAATTAACTATAACCTCTTAATCATTATATTATTATCTTATTCGTATAGTTGGTGGCCTCAGGAATTAACTATAACCTCTTAAATCATTATAATTATCTTGTTTGTATAGTTCGTGGCCTCAGGAATTAACTATAACCTCTTAAATCATTAATATTATCTTGTTTGTGTGGGGTTGGTTGCCTCAAAATTTAACACTAAAACCTCTTAAATCAGTATATTATAATTATCTTGTTTATATAGTACGTGGCCTCAAGAATTAATTGTAATATCTAAATCAGTATATTATATCTTGTTTATATAGTTCGTGGCCTCAGGAATTAACTATAACCTCTAAATCATTATATAATATCTTGTTTATATAGTTGGTTGCCTCAAAATTTAACATGAACCTCTTAAATCATTATATTATTATCTTGTTCGTATAGTTGGTGGCCTCAAGAATTAAATATAAACCTCTAAATCATTATATCTTGATTGTTGGTTGGTCCAGATATCGTGCCAAGTGTTTTATATTTTAAGTAATGTATGCAGTGTTATCACATTTTGGAACACATATCTATCATACGCTACCCTCTTTTTTTTTTTTTTTTTTTACACGTGTCTCCCTCCTACTGTATTGTATATTTTAGTATCATTACCCACTATTTTGGACCATTCTAAGACGCTTTTCATCTATGGTGTTTCTCTCGGAGATGCCCGTCTTCACCCCCAATAGAAACTTAATTTGGAAATTAGTCTAACCTAACCTAACCTAACCTAGAACACCACAGACTACCGGGACCTAACCTGGGCAAACTACCGGGATATAACCCGTGTAAACTATCATAAAGTGACCGGGGCAAATTCCCAGGACCTAGCGGGATGTGGTAACACTGCGCGGTCCTAGCTAAGAACGGAGTACTTCTGTATTAATACCCTCACCTGTCTCGTATCTCCCTCACCTGTCTCGTATCTCCCTCACCTGTCTCGTATCTCCTTCCCTCCCTCATCTGTCTTGTATCTCCTTCCCTCACCTGTCTCCCACTTTTCTAATTTATTTAAGTACTGTATACCTAACCTATTTTGCATCTCATTCATCTGCAGCATGCAATATAATATTTATAATTTTATGTACATTATTTACAAGATACTCTTTAGATTACAAAAAACAGGAAGATTGCAGTTTTTCTGTGCTAGACCTTGAATTTTAAGAGCATTTTGTGGTTAAAATTTAATATACTGCTGAGTACATGTATACTGTAGCACAAGTATTGCTCTTGCTGCCAGACAGGAAAATGTTGAGTCATATGTTTTTGCTGTTTGCTAGGGAGTATGTTAATTACAAAGGTACGATATGTTAATATGAATGTGTTTAATTGTCAGTCAGTATGGCGATGGCTTGGGGGGGCCGGTACTCCTTAGAAAACATGTTAGACTGGTGTGCAGGAGGTGTGGACCCTTCCATACCAGGCAATGGGGGACCGTCATGTGCCGGCTTCCTATCAGTTCACCGTCGTCTGTGTGAGACTTTACTGGGATGTGCTATCTCACTGCTTTACTTCTACTGGGGTTATTCATACATTACATACCCTTCCTCATACAAGTTTGTCAGGTGAGTGTTTTGATGTGAAATAACCCATTGTTTTTTTCAGAGTAGCCTACTCCATAAACTGTACAGTAAAATTACTTATTTTTAAGGCTGGTTGTAAGTTGCACCCTTTCAATAGCATTTATTATGATTGTGTATATCTTCATGCAGCTCAGGATATATTTAAGTAGGTTTTTACGGTACATGACTTTTGATCTTATCATGTAAGATATGGGCCTGACAATCTTATTATTGTAACAGCAGTTTTTTCAGTATGAAGATACTTACATATGATATGCGTTTTATCATAACTTGGTCATAACAGAGAGATAAGTGTTTTAGGCCCTATATAAGTTTCTTTTATATTATGTGCATACAAGAAGCTTTTATATAGTGTAAAAAATCTCTTTGCTAGGGGTTTTCTTCAAAGTATTCCACAAAACAGGCCCCTCAAGAATACACCTAGGTAGCCTTTATATTGGCAGACTGAAGTTTGAAAGATTCAGTAGCCTCCAGTTCACCAACATTTTATATGCTGTACTTCTTTAACTAACAACCATCATGACCACTACAGAAAGGACCGGGGAGGGAAGAGAGCTCTGTTAGTGTTGGTGTCACTGGTGTTTGGAGTGGAGATTGGCTTCAAGTTTGCCACCAAACAGCTCATATACCTCCTCAACCCCTGCCATGTCACCACAGCCATCCAGGTGTGTGCTACACCATTAAAGTTTTCTTACAATTTTGCATAATCTCTACTCAGTCATGCAGTTCTCTGATGCCCATTGCCCCTGTGGACAGTAGTAAAAATGTGTGGGTTATGAAGGCCCTTCCCAAACAGACATCTGATCTGAATAATAAAGATGTATGGATAGTAATAACATCTGATCTGAAGCCATGGTGAAGATGTAATGGTAATGACAGCCCCACCCATACAGACATAATTATGACCCATTCTCCAGTAAGTACAATAATGAATATGCTGACTGGGAAAGGTTGACATCAGGAAGGGCATCTGTCTGTAAAAACCATTTGCCAAAACCATATCAGCCTTATTGATCTTACACAGAATTGGGAAAAATACTGTACCTGTAAAGAAAAAATGTCAATTGTTTCTCTATATGACTTTATTATTTTCCCACAGATTTACCTCCTAGGAGCACCACCCAGTAGAGTAGTAACAACAGTATTCAGAGTCCACCTCAACTTCCTGAATGGGGCAGTTCTGGCACTTATATTCCCTGTCACCAACTCTAGGCTGGTGAGTGGACTCCATATTTCTGATGTTGTTTATACAGTTATTATAGTTTATTATGGCTACCGTATTTAGGTAAGTATTTAGAAAATGTAAAAAAGTAGTACGGGCATTTATGGATCTCGAGAAAAAATATGACAGAATTGATAGAAATGGATTGTGGAAGGTTTTGCAGTTGTACGGGCTGGGGGAGAAATTATTGAAAGGGGTGAAAAGTTTCTATGTGGGTATGAAACGAGGTTATTATATTTTGCTGAAAATACTGCTAAAGTTATGTTAATGTATATACCGATATATTCTGTATTTTGAACACTGACATTCTATGGTGTACACCCAAAGGAAAACTAGATTTACTGCAGTACTGTATTACAGTGATTGGACATGGCACATGCTTCAACTCCCTCTTTTTCATTACAGTTGCCCTTTGAGGTAGAACTATATTGGATTCAACACATAATGATGCTGGTGACACCTTATTATCTTTTACGTCTTGGAGGTGAGTGTTGGCCACGAGTTAGATTTCTATCAGTTTCATTTAATGTAAAATTGTATTCGTGAACAATATCAAGGTATTACCCTTTTAAATATTTTAGTGTTTGTGTTTTATAAGACGTATTTTCACCATAAAATTTGAAAACTATTGTGTGCTTATTATTATGTTGATGCATTAACTTAAGAATGTATTGGCAGGTGTGTACACAGTTGAGAGTGTGAGGGACATGAGTTGGACAGTAATGTCACTAGGGATACTTCTCCTCTACCACTTCCTCCCTCTTCAGATGATTGGTGTGGTAAGTTCTTCACATACCTTTCACCACCGTTTATTTTTAGTATCGTCATTAAACAATTCAGTCTTCAGGTTTGCCTCAAATTTAGTAATAATTGTTCACACACTTTATGTTTCTGGATCACAGGTTTATCATTATAAATTACAATGCTGTATAAGTATTGACAGGTGTAGCATCATTAATAGTTAGTTGTGTTAATTACCATTTGGATATCAGGAGCAATATCATCTTTATTATCAACATTGGTTGAGTAATGATGGATGTTTTATGCAAACATTTAGTTTTGTTTATTGGTACATGTTATTTACCATACATAGTTATTTGCTTCCTATTTTACCTTTGTGTTACAGGCAGCAGAGGTGAACCTGAATAATATGCTGTGTCCGGCTATTTCGGACCCATTCTATGGCCCAAACTACCGAGTGGCAGCTTTCCTCCACCAGTCACTCTGTGTTCCTCTCATCAGCAAGACTTTCTGCATCATTGCCAACTTTTTTATCACCAAATTCCCTCCCACCAAGGTCAGATATATTAATGAAAGCATATCATACAGTATATGATATTGCATAATCACATTTTTTTCCAGTATTATATGTAATTCATATCAGAACTCTATACATTAAGTTCTGCGGGAAAGGCAGGCAATTGGTTCTCACAGATCATCTATGCTGCTTATCGTCAGTTCCTGCCTGGTATGACTGCAGCTGTTATTACTCAGTGACATCTCTCTTTATTAAATTGCTTTACTCTAATTAAGAAGACTTCACCTATTTAATATACAGCCATGGTTTTTATTTATCACAACTTTATTATTATCAAAAAGGACTACATTTTTCTTTTTCCAAGGTGCTTGGAGCTCCAGTCCTTTTAAGTATTATAATTATTGCTTGTAATTAGAAATACTAGGGTACAGTTTTAACTGTTGATACTAATTGTTGATACATATTGACAGGTAAAAGACAGCCTTGAGACAGATGTAACCATGAGCTGGTATGACCAGTATATAGCAGCGGGGCAGAATGGTACACCCCGAGCCCAATTGTCCTATGCCCCACCCAGCATACACCGTAGGACACGCAGTGAGGCCCCTCCTCCCCACTGTATACCCTCTCCCCCCTCCCCAACACATACCGCCCCCTCCCCTTTCCCCTTCCCATCACCTTCATCACCTACCTCACATCCTCCTTCTTTCCCTCTGCCCTCTGCCTCTTCCCCTTCCCCAACACTCTCCACCCCACCATTCCCCACACCTTCCTCTTCCACCTCTCCGCCAGTGCAGTGGAATGGTCATCACAATCATCAGGACTAGCAACGGGTAACCTAAGCAACCGTTAAGCTGTCTACAGCATCACTACTACCACCACTAATCATCATTAACCACCAACACTAAAGATACAAGTGTGGCTCAGGTTCATTTAATGTAGGTAAGATATTGGTAAATTGGTGTTACTGATTCTTCCAAACTTGTCACCATGCTGACTATTTATACATACTAAGGTAAAATGTTGTTAGGCTTAGCACAGTTTGGAGGAATCATTAAAGCCTCAAATTCGCCGACATAATCGTACCTACTTTAAACTCCTCGCTCAGTATAGTGAGGACTAACGACCGCTAACAATTCCCCCTAATGACCAAGAAACAAGTGTGACGCAGGTGCAACTAAATTCATTGTTACGGTGTCGTTCCTGATTATCTCGTTGGAGCAAAGAATATCATTACTCTTAGTATTACCAACACTTTTATGATAAGTTTTATTATCATGGTTTATTAAATCCTATTATTAGTGTTAATGCTATTATTATTATTACCAGGTATTTTCATTGTTATTATTATTGTTAACTGATGTTTTCATTTTTTTATTTATATTATTATTACCTGTTGTTTTTTCAGTTTTCTTATTATGGCATTGATATTAGTGGGCTGTTATTGGTATTAAATTATTGCCAAAGCGATGGTTACCTATGGTTGGAGGAAGTGTAAAGTTTTATGTTATTATTAGCCACATTCAACAAAGTTCTATCGTGGTGCTGATATAGTAATGTCCTCACACTTTAAAACTTTGTTATGAAACTCAGGATCTGTTTGTCATGCTGGAGAAGGAAGAGGTTTTCAGTGCAAAGGAGGGCTTCATGGTCTGGGAGTAGAAGGGATACCCATACTTATCAAATGTGAGCTGAGAGTTTGCATAAAAGACATACTATATACAATATATATGTACACATCCCTTTTCAGCATTTATCATCATGATCGTCATCATTTTGATATCAACATCCAGTTTCCTTTTGGGTGACTCCAGGCTACAGTATGATAAAGATCAATTATATTAAATGGCAGGTAAATAACATTACAGTAATGTACAATATGTATAGAGGACAAGTAATTATTTCAAAAGGTTTTAGTAGACTGAATTTAGAAATGTTATAACTAAACAATTACAGTAATTACTTGTTTGAAAAATGGGAACATTTGGATCATTGAAGGGTGAGATTTATGGTTGTGGTGTGTAGCCTCCCTCTCATGAATATACCTCCTATCCAGAAACTGTGTATATGTGTCAGTCAGTATTCATTACAAACATGTCAAGATGCAGAAATTAGGTAAAAGGACTTATAGTGGCAGTCTTCCCTGTTTTTTTTGTTTTTTTCTCTCCTCCCATTCTTGGTTTCTTCCCTTCCTGCCTTCTCACATTCCTTGCTCTTCTCCCTCTCATACTTTCCAGTCTCCCATCATTTATATATCCTCGTCCTCCTCTATTTTCTATATTCTCACATTCCTTTCCTCTCAATTTTAGTCCCTCCATGCAGTCTCCATCTATTCTTACCCACTCATTTTCCCCCCTGACCCTGTAGGCTGTAGCCAAATCATCTCTCATTCCTTCCTTTTCCTCTTTCTTTCCTATCCCATCTCATCCCATCCCATCCCTTTTTCCAGAGCTTCAGATTTAGTGAAAAAATAACAGTACAGTAATTTTTCACAGGGCAATTAAGTCTCAATACCTGTAGTGACATGTTCCTCATCCTCAACGTTATGATACATGACCATAGATTCACCTTGGTATTTTTACTGAGTTGGTGAAAGAATTGCATGAGAGATCTTCTCTGACAACATTATGTTTTTTCAGGTCTTAGAGGAGTTGTCATCACTTTAATGGGTTCAGTTTATATTCCTTTGAGTTTGTTGAGTTAGTAAATTAGGCTATATGAAACTGTTACATAGTAGGTTCAGCTTATGTTTATCTGAATTTGAGAAAGGATTATTTGTCTCTACTCTATGTATTTTTGGAATTAATTTTAGCATCCTTTGTCTTTATAAAAGGTAAAGTGTTATTAACAGTGTCATGGGTTACAGTATTTTCTTTTAAATATATATGATATAGGTAGCCTGTACCAAACATAATCTCGTACACACTTGAGCTGGCAGAAAAATGTTGAGTTGGTGACCCAGCTACTACACTGATAAAGATGTTTGTGTTGTCCACTTAGTAAGATGCTATAACTACTATTACTCCTTTTGTAACTGATACTACTCAAGCATAATCTCATTCATAGGGAAGGTATGTGGCACTTGGGTTCATCTTGATATGATATGCATTTTCCAAAATCCAGGGTAACTTTTTCAATCGTAGAGTTAAACAAGCGACAGTAGGTGGTAAGAATTAGGTTTAGGTAGTGTAATTGAAACGTGTGTAGTTCAGGGCATATGTGTTGTTCTGTAACCTTACTCCTTTTATCCCCACTACCCATTAATGTCTTCTTTCATTTCCATTTCGTTCCTATCCATTCTTTTTGTCAGTGTTTACTTATTTTATTACCTTTCCTACTCTTATGCATTCCTATCGCTTTTCATTTTCTTATTTTCTACTCTTCTACAATCCCTGTAGCTCAGTGATAACGCATGGCTCATGTAGAACTTGGCTTTGCTTCCTTTGGTTTGAACCCAGTTTGAACAAGGGATGGACTCTTGTGGTGGTGCAGGAAATACTGTACAGGTATGTCCTTTCATGCTGGCATCCTATTGTGGTGTTCAAGGTGACATATACAGAATATAGCCAGTTCAACACTGATTTTTTTCTTATATGCAATCTCACACACTCAGCTCAACCAAATTAAGTGGTGGAGAGGGATGCCTTCATGTTCAGTTGTGGCGCTGACTTGCTGAAAAGAACATGGGATCATCCCTCTACTTCTTCCTACCTGCTATGAAAGAGAAAATGGAGAAGAGGGAGACTGAGTTTATGAACACATCAACTAAGCAGCAAGCTAACCCATCATGATGGCTTGGGCTTTCTCACTTCTTATATCTTTTGCTATTAGTCTTTCCTTCCCTACCATTACTATAACATTATTTACTCATTTTATTACAGTGACAAAATTCCTATGCTCTTTCTTCAAGTCTTGACAAAATTCCTATGCTCTTCCTTCAAGTCTTTGCTCCTTTCTTTCCCAAAATGAATAATCCTTTCACTCCTGCCATATTTACAGTCTACTTTAATATTTTATGTTGTGTATTCACTGTCAATGCTGGCTTCCACATTGGAAAATTACACAGCCCATGATAATTGTCAGACTTATTTAGCATGGTGGGCATATTTAATTCCTATCCTTTCCCCCTTAGAGTGCTCAAAATGTGTACCTTTACCTTATTTGTTAAGTAACTTACTACAACATTTAGAAACACACATAAATTTGATTCAGCTTAACTTAATCCAGGTTCACTTGGAGACAAACATGCGTTATAGGCTCTCCCATATAATGATAAAATGAAAGTTAATTAAGTACTACACTCCCAAATTTGTCCAGTGACATTAACACTTATAACAAGAATATACTTCCTCAGGTCATAGTACTGTATGTGTGTTGTACTGGAGTGTGAATGAAAAGATGTTGAATGTTATTGGGATATATGTAGCTTTTTATTATCATCATATTTGTACCTGTTTGTATGATCTTTACACTCTCAGGCCTGCTTAATGTACGTGTAGTGTCTGTTGCATTTTTTGCTCTAGTGTTTCCCTCCTCTGGTGCTTTGTTTTTGCTTAAGCTGTACAGTATTCTACTCGTAAATGTATGTCTGGTCATTTCAGACTGTGAGAAATATTCAAAGTATCCAAATCCTGAGATAAGAGCCTGAGGGTGGTATTATTTTAAAAAATCTTCTACAAAAAGGCATTTTTGAGCTAAATTCACATTGAAATATAATAGGAACTGAGCGACGAAGGGAACTTTTCCTCGAAGTAGTAGTTTGATAATACCATCCTGAAAATGTTGATGTATGTTTATTTGTGTCGGTGTAATCATGCCTTTCCTCACCTCACCTTTAATTTTCAGTTCTTGGCATTCTCTTCTTGTATTCCTTTCCTTTCTTTCGTGGTATGTTCAGTTTGTAATTCCTTTCTTAGTCCTGTAGTGAATTAAGTTTCATTACTCTTGACAAGGTTCAATAGTACAGGACATTATTTTGAGATTTGTGAAGATAGTGAAAGACTGAAATCTTAAATTATATTAATTTCTAGAGCCTGCACTGCATTCACTTTTTCATACTATTTAGACTTTTTATGACTTCATATGTAGTTGTGATAATTATTTCAATATATTTAAGAATTTGGTTACTATCAATATTTAGTAGTTTCCTCCTTATTTTCTCACTACAATACAGTAATGTTAATGCTTAGATTTTGCATTATCCCTATAAATGCAGAATAAGACTGATGTTCTGGTATGTATTGAAACTATAAGTGATAATTTTCTTGAAACATTTGTACTCTTGGTTAACCTTCCCACTTTTCCTAAGTTTTAAGTTCCTGTCATTACAACATATATCTTGTACAATATAAAAAAAATGACACTACTGTAATCAGAGTTAATCATTTACAAATTTTAATGTGGTACAGAATTGTACTGTAACATACAGTAATTTATTTTGTTTTTAATCCTTGCAACTGATGATGTGTGTTACCATTTCCATATACAGTTGTAGTAAACATGAAATGGGTTATGATTCTTCAGTTAGAATTACTATATCTTTTTACACTACTGTATATTATTAGCAAGTTCTTTTTAACACCTAATTCTGATTGGTTTCATAATTAATGCTCTGGCTCCAGTTGTCTCATTTGAATGTTTAGAATATTTGTTTGTTGTTTGATATTGCATGAAGTTTTGGGGTATTTGAGATGACGTAAGGAGAAAACATTTGTACCTTTTGTTGGTGCATGCAGACAGTACTTAAATTTTGAAGGTATTGGAGTGGTGGTCTAGCCATAGTCTACATTTTAACTGTGCCAATATTTACAAGACCATCACTTTGAATACTGAGCAAAATCAAGAATTGGGATCTCTACAGTACAGTATAGTGCAATGTGGTACAGTATAGCATGTGGTGATGCTACAAGCATAGAAAAATATAATTGAACTGTTGAAAATTTATTGTTAATCTGCATATTTTTTATTATGTCAATGTAGCTGTTAGAGTATGGGTAGCAGAGTTGTAGTAGTGAATGGGCTATATATTTAAATATAATAGTGCTGTTAAAGTGAGTTGAAAGTATGACCTAGCAGAGCTATCTTTCATTGTTATATTCATTGAAAGTTCACTGCTGGACTAGTCTTATAACTACAGTAAAGAGGATTAGACGACAGTAAAACTACCATACACATACAGGCATATGACAGGTTGAGATAGGTATACAGTGTTAAAATGAGGTGAGGACAAGGTTGACTAATATCTTCTATGCTAGGTGATGTGGCTCTTATGTCACTCCTATTATGAAACATGATAGGTTACAGTAGTATTGTAGTGGGTTAAGGTGACAGATCTATCTCAGCCCTGGGCCTCTACATCCCTTAACCCTTAACCCTCATGCATTGGCTAAATACACATGCAGACACTAGGTGGTGGGCAAAGCCACTTGTTTCACCTGATGTGAAAAATCAGCTAGTCCTTAGTTATTAATGTTAAAAAGATGAAAATGCCACCACAGATACAAACCTTTAGCTTTCAGATGAAACCAAAATGAGCTTCATTGATTATATAGTCTGGCTACAGTGGTGGTGAGGACTAAAGGCAAGAATCTTGGTTAATATCCTCGCATGCAAAGCATAGAATGAGAGGGTTCCAAAATCATATGATTTATCCCGATGCTTGGGTTAAATGAAATATGGGACATGCATGTTAACCTTTTTTACTGTACCACATACGCATCAATTCACATGTAAGTAGCGCTTAGATATCTCCAAAGAGCTTATCATCTTTTTTTCTGATAGGTGCAATACAGTGAATCCTCATTATACTCAGTTTCCGTACACATAAATTTATGTTTACTTTTACATGCATTAAATAGTTATATGTATTGTTAAATTTAAAAGGCCCAAGAAGTTATATTATCACCACACATAACCACACTGACCAGAATTGTGACAGGGTTGATTTCACAATAGGTTAACATGTATTTGCATTGTTACTCCTAAACCATGCAAACCAGTATCCTCAGTAATCACAATCACTACACAGTTCACTCATCATTTCATTCATCAAGCATCGTGTAATGTATTTTGTTTTGTTCAGGTGCTGACAAATTGAGTGTGGGTCATATGTAAGAAAAACAAATATCGTGGGGTTGGTGGTGACTAGTGTGTGTGTGTGGTACCATCATGCCTTTCATCATAACTGTATAGCGGAGCCAAAATTACAAATGTCATTATTACTTGGGGACTAACTTTTCTTGCATACAGACATATGAACTGTTGTGAAATCTACCTTAAAGGGAGAGTCTCTTGAAGGTAAATTGGAGAGTTCCTGATTCCTCCGATCTGTGTTACTAAACATATCCTCTGTTAGTAATATTGAGGTCATATGATTTCTGGCATAATATATAGAAATCAGTAGCCCTTCAATTTACCAACAAATTATTTTTTTTTAAGAGTACAGTACCACTACCACAGCAGGACAGAGAGAGCAAACACTCACAGAACCTAAGCAAACTCTGTCCTCACCCACACTGACCTAGACATCAAGTGAGATTAAGAGAAACTGCAGGTGTAGATGTTTTTGTGTGATAGCATTCATGTGCATGTTCATATGTGTTGTGTTGATAAACATGAAAGGTTATGTTTTGTCTACATTATTTTTTAGGGGGTAGCAAGTGTAGTACATATATTAATATTTGGTTTGTTTCTTTATTTTGTATATATATATAGATGAGTAAATCTGAAATTTAAATCAAGGCACAGATTATTTAAAGTTATGGAAAGCATTATGAGCAACAGTAATTAATTGACACAGCTTTCAGAATTTAGTTTGTGTTCTGTTTGCATCCTTAAGTATTACCTGTTTACTTCTGAGATTATGTAGGTGTATGATAATGAGGTGTTGATCTCCCATTTGTTAGTTTTTTATGTTGGAAAATTTATAAAGCATGCAATACAATGTGTTTCAGCTTGTTATCAGAGTAGGATCTTGAAAGGGGGAGAGAGTGAGAGATTAGTGGTTAAAAGAAGGAAAGAAAAATACAGGAAAGAGAGACACTGAATGCAGAAGCAAAACATAAGTGGGATAAGAAAAGAGAGAGAGAGAGTTACATTAGATTCTCAAGATTGTGTGGTCACCAGCTCTTGCAGATGCTTGAAAGAGAGAGAGAGAGAGATATGGAGGCAAGTTAGATTCTCATAATTTGCACAGTCTTTCCCTATTGATGGTGCAGTGTTGTAAAAAGAAGTGTACTGTACTTTGTGTGTTTTAAATATGCCCAAGTTATCGGTCAGTATAATGGTATGTGTAGGAAGCATAGACGAAACACTCAGTCAGTAATATATGTATTTATTTATAAAAGTTTCTATCTACAGCTCTGATAAAGCAGTACAAGATAGGAGTATAGAAGTTTCTTTATTTGATGAATGTCTCTGTCAGTTTGATCATTTTATAATACAGTACAGTAGTTGTGTATGATTTGGCTTGCATTTGCTGTGATTCTCATTTTTTTAAATTATTCCTGGCATTATTATTATGGTATCAATATTACTTATTAGTTTATAATTATTATCTGTATTGGTATATCATTAGGTATTAGTTAAAGGATGATCTGTTTGTGCAATTCATATTGATATCATTGTTCATTAATAGTGTTGAATTTTATTAATGATATTTTTATAACGTAAAATTTTACTGACTGTACTGTACTCTGTTTATGGTACTTTGTGTAATTCCTAAATTATGTTTTGATTTTCTTGTTAAAGTTTGTTTGTTAGTCATTTTATAACCCTTTTGAAAAAATATTTTGTACATTTTTCTGTATCGGAACAGAAATGCAGCAATTATATTATTTTATGCTTTCAGTTTCGTTGTAATCATTTCTCACCTGTTTATTTTTTCTTTCATTATTACATCTCTTATAATAATTTTTTCTCACCGTTCAGTGGTACGTATTGGCTCCTACACACTGTTCTATGAATACTACTGTACTATGCTGCCATAACTATGGTGTACAATAGTTTGTTTGTACATGTGTATTATATGAGTAGAAGCCCTCTGCTCTGTACAGTATCATCCTGTGTTTTATTTGCCTTTTTTTTTACTTATACATTTTTAGTTTGCATTAGTTTTGTTCTCTGTTTTTTGTTTTGTTTATATGCTTGGATATACACTGTAGTCCTTTTTTGTCTTTTTCAGTTGGTTACATGTTCTTTTCCCTTTTTGCCTGTCACATTCCGATGTTCTATTATTATTATTTGTTACCTTCATAAATTATTCTGTTCTTGTTTTGTTATGGCACCTGTTTCCTTATTTTTGTTGTATCATCTTGTTATAATGACTACTGTCTCCCTTATTAAGCTCTAGTTGTAAATTGCAATCTCTTACTGAAAAGGTGAAAACTATATTGTTTTCTTAAAGCCATATATGCCTGTTTTTCAATTTATCCCTTCACTGTCCTACCTGTCCCTCTCTAGCACTGTCCAGATTTTCTCTTTTTTTTTTTTTAACCTTTCCCTCCTTCCCTCAGTATACTTTACCTTATCCTATCTTGCCTTACTCTACTGAGCTTCTTTCCTTCTCTGTCCTGTATTGACCTGCTCTGCCATGGCCAACTTTACCTTTTCCTTTCCTGCCCTGCTCTACCATAACTTGTCCTGTAATATCCTGCCCTATTTCGTTATACTTTGCCCTGACTTTCCCGGGCCACTCTTATCCTCCATTCTAACTCCACCTGGGAATTTTCACAGACACAGTTTACACCACATCAGTGTTCATCCATAATGGTATGAAAAGAAATGGATTTCAAAGCATAAGCATGTTTCATAGTATTTCTTTTCATTGGGATAAAAATATGTATTGGTGACTAAAATACTTTACTGTACTGTACTTGGAAACCATTTAAACATAATTGTTAATTTAAACAGTTTTGAGAGATACAGATCTTTTTCCTAAAGTGGATTGTATGACAAATACTGTATTAATGTTGGTATTATGACATGTGTACCTCCATACTTGTCTCGTACATTTTTTAATGGTGAGGTAACTGAAACTTTATAAGAAATGAGAATTGATGCATGTCAAAACTTTGGTAAATTGGAGGACACTACTTTCCTTTCTGATCTGCTACTGAGGTCTGTAGTATTTCAATCAGGGTATTAAATGGGGAAACTGGTATTAAATTTTACTTCAATGTGCAGTATTGCAGAAATTTAATCCAAGTTTGATAAGATAAATAATTTCAAAATGGCATTGAAAAAACTGTTTTGATGAAAAATTTGCTGTGAAAAACTCTTGATAACACCAACAAAGTGTAGGTGGATAATAATGTATTTTTACTGATCACTATGAAAATATATTAGCCATTCCCTTCCTCTTCAGTACTAATATGAATTTTTATTTTGTTAAATTGTGCTGAGCTGTGGTTTTGTGGTGTAAAGAAGTGGACCTTCTGGAAATGGCTAACCATAAATCCAACTCTCATGTACATAGTAGGTGTCATCCCATAAAAATGAAAAAGCCACTGGAAGATTCGAGAGGACTCTATGGAAGTCTGCATCAAGAACAACATTAGTCCATCGCAACTCAAAGATGTTGATATTGTCATTCATTTCAATTTACTTTTACTCCTCTCTATATTTGTTCACTCTTCCACATATGAGTTGTCAATCCTCTCATAGAATGTACAGTACAGGTATAGCAGTTTATGTTGATTCAAATGTTCAGAATTTTAATTTCTCTTGTAAGCAGGTAGGAATTATGAATCAAAATTCCTTGGCTCACAGTGTACTGAGAGGGAGAAGCCAGTAATATAGCTAAGTATGATGAGTGATAGTGCAAGTATCTACAGTATACAGTATATACAGCAAAGTTAGTCACTGATAAAGATAATAGCTGTGTTGAAGCCTATACTTACTCGTATCCCTGAGTCAGTTTGGTGACCATACCAAAACCCATTGAAGATCCCAACTGAACATTTAAATTAAGATGGTGGGTTGTATTTATGCGTATATTTGTGTGTGTTTCATTTAATTGAAATCAACCTAGTGTGTTCATTCTATGCCTTGTTGTAGTGTGGTAGTCTTGTGAGGAAGAAATATGTTGAGAAATTCTGTATTACTGCCATGTTGTTGGTGTCTGGCCATACATCATTACAGTATTATAATTTGTGAAGCTCCATAGTTCACATATCAAGACTGTGGCATATACATAAGGGCATTTTTCCCCAACCTTTGCTTATCAACTTGTTAATTGCAGTGATGTCATATATCCCAAGAAAAGAATGTGTGAGGTTTCATGTGCCCCACTACAAACACTTGCTGGATGGTGAAAAAGAATGAAGAATGGGTTAAAGCTGTTAAGTTGATATTTACATTCTTACATTTCAACAATACCATACCGTGTCTTCAGATTATCAAGGGATTTAAAGCAATTACCATTAAAATTCAGTATCGACCATTTGTCTACTCAAGAGATATGACCAGTATAAAATAACAGTCTTGATGAGTAAACATTGAGGAAACATGCCACCCATAAAGCCTCACACTCATTGATGAATATTCTTATGCCCTGCACAAACATCTTTACGGCCATGAAGAATGTGGGCGTTGGTGCTTAATGATTAGTGTTGGTAAATGGTGAATTAAGATTAAAAGAAGCATTGTAGGCTATGCCCTCTGTAGCACTATGTTAATGGGCCTGTGATGATGTTGGCAGATTGGAAGCCACTTTAAACCATCCTGTGAAGCAGACACCTTCAAAATAGTTATAATGTAGTTACTGTTTTGTGGTATACAGGTACTTCTCATTTTACAGGATTTGGTTTTCACATTTAATGCACACAAGGTCCAAAATGGAAAAGAAATTCTTACATTGTCGCATGTTTTACGTGATTTCTTTATTTACACAGCCTTTTCAGGAATGTATTACCCATGTAAATCAAGAAGTTTGATGAAATCAATATCTTCCAGTTTGTGAACAAAATCACAGGCACATTTATGAGTTATATACAGTATTTTATTGGTAGGCTGTTTTTTCTGAGCTGATGGTACTGTACTTATCAAAGAAAGACCAGCCTTCTCACAGCTCATTCAATATTTACTTGTAGGTGAACCAGAGAGCTTAGTAATATTATTCAGTATGATTATATGTAAGGCAATATACTATAACATGTATTTTATGATGCATCAATATTAATCAAGCATTGTTAATGATCCAGTGAGCTATAAGAGGCATTGCTAAGGACAGTACAGTATACAGTACTACTAAAGTATACTAGATACAGTACATTACTATTGTACACTACTACACTAGGTACAGTACATTACTACTGTACTGTAACACTACTATACTAGGTACAGTACATTACTACTGTACTGTACACTACTATACTAGGTACAGTACATTACTACTGTACTGTACACTACTATACTAGGTGGTACAGTACATTACTACTGTACTGTACACTACTATACTAGGTACAGTACTGGTGTCAGCTAAGAATGAACAGACTTGGAACCCCATGTGTGTGTGTGTGTGACTGACTCACAGTTTATTTAGTACAGAGTGTCTCAGGAGTAACTGTCTTAATATGGGAAGAAGGAAAAGGAACATCTTTCAAACCAATGAAGTTTGCCAAAATTTTGTCCACTGTAATTTAGTTATTATACTATACCTAATTATTGATTGCAAATCAGGAACAACTTCTTGGAAGATTTTGACCTTAGAAAACTTCCTTTCTCATTTAGCATTTTTAAGACAGTTCAGAATGTTACACCAAAATATTTCCTGCTGAAAAATTAAGTAGATGGTAAAGTACAGTATCTTGTGCACCATCCTGTACAGTGAGGTAATTGTAAAACACACTCTTATTAGGGGCATCTAGCAATGAAATACTAGCTCTTACCTCATAGCAACATACTGGAGTGTAATTGAAATTACTGTATTCATAAATTTTCAGGTTTTGTGTTTACTGTGTACAGTACTTACAAGACCATAGCTTGATCAGTTTTATTATATGTGTATAATCACTGCAATTAATAATTAATAACTGTTGTTTACAGATAATTACCAAACTATTATTACAATTTAGCTCCAATACTAAGGAATGTTGGTAATGACCATTAAATTTATTGTTGTCATTTTACAATTTGTCAAGGAAAGTACTGTACCTGTACTGTACAGTTCCCTCCTAATGTATTCAGTATTTTCACAAAGTGTACAAGTACTGACGTAATTTATTTCAGGGTTAATACAGTTCTGTACTTTCTTTATATATGTGGATTTTTGAAATGCTTTATGACCATTACATAACAGGATTATATTAAGGAGATAGTATACTTTAGGTACATTAAAATGCCTTGATTCCTCCAAAGTATGCCAGGAAACACGACCAAGTTAACAGTAATAATGGTAGCCTGTTGCTTGGAATAGCTTGGAGGAATTAGTTGCCCCTGATTTACCAACACTTTACTATCCCCTTAAGTCCCTTTTATTGCATATTGATAGAGAATATGGTAATTAATTTCAATTCGTTTTTTTAATATATAAAAAAAAGTATTATTACTTACTTAGGGAATTATGCAAAGCATAAATTATATTGACATATTATCAATGACATTTAAGGTACATCATTATATTATTTCATGTGTGTATCTTGTGGCAAGTACATAAAAGTTAATAAGTACTGTTGTTGCCCCAACATGTCCCAAAGCTTAGTAATTTATTATAAGAACTGTGTTTGTAACCTGTGTAAGCTTGTCCATCTGGTTCACTAATTTGTATTTGGTGTTTTATATACAGTAGCTAACAGCCAAATTCTTAGTTCTCATCTTAGCCATGGATGGATATTCTGAAAGTATTGTCTTTATTGATTGGTACACTCATGAACTACAGCTTTACTCTTACTGGCCAAATGAGAGTTTAAAGCCAATGTTGAAGAAAGGGAAAATGGATGGACACATGAATGATAAGCTTCATTATACTACTGTACAACATTTCCACCAGACTATTGACATATGCAAGAATATTTCATGGACTGCACAATTATCTGTCTTTGGACAGTACTGTATGGTATGTAAGAAAAGTTATAAAGTAGAAAATGTCCATGTACTGTACACCAATACATTTATTCCATATGTAGTACTCTAGTACTCTTGTTCTGTACTTAGAGAATAATTTCAGCTTTGACTTATCTTAACATTCTTTTTCCTAGATGTATGTTTGGACAAATGCTATGAGATAATATGTAGTATACTGTAGAGGGGCCAGGGTGCTGAGATGTGTGACATGGTGGCATGGCTTCCCCAATTTCAAAGGATGAAAGCCTGGTACAGTATATGTATGCCTGTACTGTACTGTATTTTATTAAATTACTTTCTGGCTAGTCACTCAGCTTCCATCTGACTGAGATGACCAATAACAGATATTTTTATTACAGTTTGTGCATATATGAAGCTCAAAGGAAATTAATATTTTGTAGCACAAAAATAAGATGGACACAGCGTATTAGATATTCAGCATTACATTGAGTCACCTCTCACAGACTATGATGTCAACTAAGATTATGGCTGTTTTTGGTGTTGTGACAAATATTATGTGAATATTATTTATCCACTTATTAATTGAACAGTTTGTGTGCTTGAGGCATTACTATTCTGTTGAGCAGTTTGTCTGTAGAAGTAAACTGTGTGATGTGCAGTGAGGCATCTTGGGTTTTGGGCTTACACTTTTTATTTCACTTTGTTTAGCAACTCTTGACTAACTTTTTGGTGTACAGTATGACCTTGTATTATGTTAATTTTGCCAGGTGCTGTAGGATGCAAACTATTACGACCTGTAATATGACCACTAATAAGGAACAAGGAAGAATATGATGGAAGGAAGAGTTACTGAGAGGGCAAGAATTGGAGGAGTGCTGTATCTTCCAAAATAATGTGTGGGATAAGGACAGAAATTGTTAGCAAGAATATATATGTTTTGTCCATGAGTCAAGTGTAAATTTCTGCTTCACTTTGATGTAAACATAAAACAGTGATTTATTCACACTGTATGTATTAATTATATCAAGGTCATTCAGTACACCCATTTCAGCTCTGGCTTCTTTCATTTAGTTATGACTTGTTTAATCTCATTTTAGCAACTGCTTTTATACGAAGTTCTTGATTTTTTTTTTCTTTTTTTTTATCTTTTTCTTTTTTATCCTGCTTTGCCGTAAATTAGTAACTGATATCTTTTTGAAATATCAACCGGTTTGTCTTTAAGTCTTTAACTGTTGTTTTTTTTAGTAAGCCAAATATGTACAATAGTAATCAATTTGTGCTCTAGTAACATGAACCTCATATAGCTTTAGCCATTTTATGTATTTTTGAACATTTTTATTACTACATACAGTGTACTTTATGGGTGTTGAACAATTTTTTGCAGCTACATGTATTACTCTTCCAACTGCATTTTCTTGAATATTTTAAACTGCTCTGTAGCATAATTTTATATATACTGTACAGTACAGTATATAGATATTTTTTTCACTGAGCAGTCAGTGACCAGTGAATTGACCAACTTTGCCAAATAGTATGGTGGTAGAATGTTTATAAAAAGATGCATCTTCTAGTTTTTTAAATGTCAATACAGTATTCTTATTTTACTAGACTGGTGAACTAGTACTAATTAGATATTAAATGTAGAACAAAACAGTAGATGAAAATTTTTGTAACATACTGTAGTCTCCTGAGCAGAAAGTGATGACCAAGAAATTTATATATGCTTTTGAGGCGATATTTTAAACGTAACTTTGAACTAGACTCTTAAGGCTAGTTTTAAAATACTGTAGCTCTGAACTGGACCTTTGAAGCTAGTTTAGGGTAACTCTCAACTAGACTTTTAAGGTTAGTTTAGAAACTGACTTTCACTAGTGTTGTGTGCCTTTATTTCATCTCTGATAAACCAGTGAACAAGGTTGATATTAGTCCATCCCAACCGTATAGAGAGAGTCAGAGATTCACGAGCCTGGAACTGTTGTAACATGGAAATGGACCAACAAACAAACATCTACAATACTCTGGAATTAACTTTCATCCTTCTCACACTCACATGATAAATGTAATTCATATTTGTATTTTGTATTTTTTGTGGGAAAGGAATATAAATACATTAACAGAGCTTTTCACAGACATATTTTGAACGTTCATTAGTGTATGATCATGCCAGCTTTGATTATGAATATCAAAAACACTGATGGATTGAAGGTTTAAAGCACTGAGTGACTACAGTTACAATCAGTGATTATAACTATGGAAAAAACAAAATGTGCAAAAAACAAAATGACGTAATCTCTCATTTGTGGAAATATATGAAAAATAAAAGCTCTTGAGACACCCTATACAGTCCTGTACTTGCTATGATATAATAGTAGATTGGTGTGTGAGTACAATATAAGTATAGTTGTGGATACAGAATGACTACTGCCTGTACAGTACATTGGAGAATAGTTTCTGGTGTTCCCAAGTGTATCTCTGACTCTCTCATGCCAGTTACAATTATAGCAAGAGTTGTGATAGCATTTTTGTATATATTATATAACTTCAAGAGGAGAAGAATTTATATATGCATCTCACTGTATATATGTGTGTGTGTGTGTGTGTTTGTGTGTGTTTACATACATAGCTGTGTTTTGTGTGAATATACAGTATTGAGTGTTGTATTTTGGCGTACAGTATTTATATCATTCAGGTGTCTAATGATATGATTATGTTCCCATATAGAATAATGTTTTTCATCTGTGATGCTCCCTGTGGGCTTTATACTGTATCATAGTACTGTATCTACGCTGGTAATCTATGTACAGTTACCACCAAAATTCATGGAGTACTTTTATTGTGGCACACTGGATAAGATGTTCCCAGAGTTTTGCAAATGACTGTACAATGATGAGTACTGTAAAGGCATGGTAGCACTCCTCACCAGCATTGTTTGTTTACATCATATATTTTATCCTTCACCAGCAACACCATCTATTATTTACCTTATAAGATACAGTACCAGTAACTCTTCACCACCATCATAAATAAATATATAAATAACCACAACACTTGGGTCATAGATAATATCATGGAATGTAAAATTGTCTAGTGTTGTTGTAATTATGTTCTCAATAATGTCAACTACTGGATAGAGTTATATGAAAAAGTTTTGAATTAATTTGAAATCCATTCCCTGTTTGGTGGTTGACTGAGAAAAGTATTAAGGGGTTGCGGGAGTAGGGGACAGGCTTGGGGGGGGTTTGGGGGGTGCAGGATTAGGGGGACAGGCTTGAGGGGGGGTTTGGGGGGTGCAGGATTAGGGGGACATGCTTGGGGTGGGTAGAAAGCCTGTCCCCTATTCCCGCACCCCCCTAACCCCCCCCCCCCAATCCTGTCCCCCTACTCCCGCACCCCCCTAAACCCCACTCAAGCCTGTCCCCTACTCCCGCACCCCCCTAAACCCCCCCCCCCCCCAAGCCTGTCCCTCAGTGTTAGTAGGGAGTGTTACATTAACTTTATCTTGGCTTACACTTTATCTTCAAACATGAGGAATGTAAGACAGTGGCTCACAAAAGTTTTATATATTATCATATTGTTAGTGGTAGTTGTTATTATTATTAATGTGTTTCTTAATTTTGTGTCATTAGCGGAAGGTTTTTTAATATACGTAATTAAAAATCGTTGGCGTCAAAAGATACTAATTGTAAGTTAATTAAGAACTGTGACACCTATTTTTTTATATCACTCTTACATTTACCAAACAGTGTTGTTGTTGTTGTTAATTATATAGAAATGGTGTGTGTGTTTGTTTGCTCACTTTAAATCAAATCCAGGACTGTAAAAACTCCAATCAGAGTCAGACCTTAAGACACTTTTCCACACAACCATTGAGTCAGTAACTAAAGCCGGCCTCGAAATTTGATATGAACTACTGAAGTACTGTATTGTTTTACAAATTTTACAAAAATACGTAGACTTATTTTCAATATATTTACTGAGCTGCCATATACAGTACAGTGAGTAGATATAATAACAGTGGTTCAGTCATATACCAACCATGTCAAACATTTCATCCTGTTTTACAGATAGAATGATGCTGAAAAGGTCTACTGTACGTATTTAATATTATGAGGGACATTATTGGACTGAAATCAAACCTGAGTCTATAAATAAACAGTATAATCTCAGGCAGAGGCATTGTGCTAAATGAACACTGATTTAGTGATTGAAGTCTGGCCATTCACATTAGAAATTTACGGTAATACAGTTTTTTGTGTTTTAAGAATGCTTTTTGGGATGCTTTTCCATCTTATGGACAGCAAAATTATTTAAGGAGGTGCAGTATATGAAATGCCTTTATGAGTGATGGATGTTAAGGATGGCTAGATGTGAGTGACTGATAATTGTGAAATATATAACTTATAGATGAATGGTGTAGGTGGTAACCAGAGATTGAAACAGATAGGCTGGGTGCTCAATGTATAACTTAGTGGGCAGTCAGAAATAATTGCGACAAAAATCTGTTTTAAAATTACCACAATTCACATATTTTAATAAAAATTTAAAGATAAAAACAGTTAAAATGGGCTATAATCACACTTGAAGAACTATCTTAGGTTAAATACCGGGTAGTTGTTTATGGGTGCTGGATGATAATTATGTGTGACACTGCCTCTCTTAGGGTTAGGCAGCAATGATGATTCATACAGTAGTTACATAAACATTATAATGAGCCATTGTATCATGCATTGTCTTGTCGTCAATGATCCTATTGCTTTCATATAACCCTTTACACTGTACCAGAATTCCATCAAGTATCCTGCCACCCTCCTCACCCAAATGCATAGTAGTTTTCTGTACTGTGTAATATGAAGTAATCTGTGGAGAATAAGCTAATATGACAGGAAAAAATATAAAAATTACAACTTGAAACACTCATACAGTATTATCAAGTATCCTGCTGAGGTTATAAAGTGTGAATTAAACAAGAAAGGAAGTGTACAGTATTATCATGTAATCTATGAACTGTATAGTAATCAGTGACAAACAACTCCAAGCCTTCTTAACCAACACTTGAATGCAGTATATACAGTGTATGTTATCTAATCCATCCATCCCATAAGGTGTTAACCAAGAATATTGCATAAACTCCATAGATAGGTGTTGATTAAAGCATCATCTGCATGTAACGTTGTCTTTTCAGTGACATGTCTCGTGGTCCATGGTTAGTTTGGGTAGCTACAGAAGTGTATCGTGTGGCCTTGTTTATTTTCAGTTGTATGTGTAATAATGAAAGGTAATGATGGCTGAAAATGGTATAGTACTGTTATGTCTTTTGGATTGAAATGTCAGCAAACTGGTTGAGAATATAGTACAGTACTGATTCCTCCAGATTGTGTCAAGAAACAGGCTATCTCAATAAAGGTGCTATGTTTAGTGACAGAGTTTGGAAAAATTAGTAGACTCCAGTAAATTGTCATATATCGGAAAATTTAAAATATCAGAGTAGTCAACTGTATATTATGAAGTGTAAAAGTTAACTTCCAAATGCATGTCATGTAAAGTAAAATATAATTAATCCAAAGAGAAATAGAATGTACAGTAGAAGTTTGAACCTAAAAAATTGCAACATAAAGAGGACTGAAGCTCAAGAACTTTTCTCTGGGAATTCTAAATTATGTCTCAAAATAAAATGTAAAGATCCAGTTCCCAAAATGGGCCAAAATTCTCTCAATATTTAAGATGCATAACCCAAGTAGAACTTATGGGAAGTATGTGTGTTGTTGAAATGAAGGATACTGTGCGAAGTGTTGTAAAGTACTACGATTGAGACAGCATTGTCATAAAGCATTTTAGGTATTCTCACTTGGACATCCAGGTAGCCATCATAATTATACAGTAGACCAAATATGTGATGTGGATGTTTTTGTTTTGTAAAATTCATATTGTCATTATTCAGTCTTGTAAGGAGCTGAATGCCACAATCTGAGTGAAAATGACTGAAAACTTTAGACATCATATGTTTGGTCATTGGTTCACAAAGGTCCCTCAACTTGTCATGTTTAGGTAGACTTGCCAGACATTTTCTTTCTTTTCTGTTTATCTATCTGTCTTCTTGTACCTTCTCAGTATTGAATGCTCCATATGACCTGCTTCTAGTTTGTCTTGTTGCACTGTTGAATTTCATTTTCTTGTTGAAATATATTAATTTTGGAAATACAGCACTGTACAGCAGTCTTTCAAATACAGTATCAAATCCATTGGGTTTAACTGGAGTGACAATAAAATAGAACAGAAAACTGTGCAGAGAATTAGTAGCTGGCCAAATATACACTTGATGTTTCAGAAGAAAGTAGAGTAGAGTAGCCTACTGTATAGTGTGTGTAGTATCAATGTGTGCCAATAAAGAAATAGAATAAATGCACTGTGCATGGGCATTATTAAAGATAAATAATAATGAGAGGATCATCAGTGAATGTCAATATTACTGTATTTCTTTACTGTACTATCCAAAAAGCCTTTGATTTTTCCTTCAATTGTCATTATTTAAACCACACAACTCGTTTTGGAAACTTATCTTGTTTACCATTCCTACTGGTTTGTTCCCTAAAGATGAATATAGTTTGCTGTTCTTGTATAGTAATCACAAAGTCAAAGATAACAGGCTAGAAAATGGTATGGCAAGTTGTGTTCAGTATGGCAGGTTGACTATGATCTGTTTTGTACAATATACTGTATGATTGTCACTGTAGTTTGGTGTTTTATTTTTACATAAGGGTCCATTTTCATTGCAGGCTAATAATTATAGATAAGGTGTTTTGGAGCCTCTTATGTGCCAAGTGAGTTTACATACTACTGAAGTTGGTTGATGTACAATAAAAGTGAAGTTGTATATATAGAACTAGTTTTCATAGACACCCAACCCATGTGATATATATAATAATATGTGTTGGTGACCATGATGAAGGCTACTATAGATTTGAAGGACCCAAGCTGTGATTGTGTATGAAAACTGGAGGCTTCTGATTCCACCTGATCATGCCATGAAATAAGTTCCTTTCATATAGGTGGCGTTTCGTGGCAATATTTGAAGGCCTCATTAATCTCCAATTTTTTTTACTACATCACAGGGTCCCTTATTAAATATGAGCCTCCAAGGGTGTAACATCTCTGTAGGAGGTTACTACCTGGGGATGTAACAAACTCACAAAGAATTACACTGGGTTTATTGTGTATGTCTATACAGTGTGTTGTATTGTATGGTACTGTACACTCTGTACTCTAGATTCCAGGGGGCCGAGGTTAAGGTAAGTGTGAATAGTGAGCACTTGAGTACAGTAGGCTGCTGCTGGTCTGTAGGTGTTGGACTACAAGACAGGTACAGTGGCTACAGGTAGGTGCTACGGTGACCACATCTTCCCCCAGTCTACAAGGTTACTATCCTTGCTCTTACAGCTGGGTACCTACTTACTGCTAGGTGAACAGGGACACACAGGGGGCTGGGAAAATTGTCCAACAATTCCACTGACCTGGGAATCAAACCCGGGATTTCTGGCTTGCGAGGCAAGTGTGCTAACCATTACACCATCAGCACCCCCCCCCCCTTTGAGCTTGGCTCAGGCTCCTTTTATACCAGTTATTCTAATCTGTATGAGGTAATGTATGTGCTGTCTGTTAATACTGACTTATTAAGTATTGCATTAATGAGATGGAACCCAAGGTATAATTCAATGGGTGGTTTTATTGAGATTTGAAATTCGCGCTAGTAATTTCCTATGTTTTGTGTCAGAAGAAATGTCAATACGATTATGTAAAGTAGATTTTACCGATTATTTCAACAGGAAAATATTGCTATAATACAAACGGCTATCAAATGATTAATTATACATACCTTCTGATGGTATAAATGAAAATAATGCATGTCATGCTTGTGATGTAAAGGAAGCCGTAAGAAAACAAAGATTATAATTTTATAAAAGCAAATACATAGTAAAATTAATTCTCTGTCGGTATACATCAATAAAAAATTATAGTTCCCATAAATATGAGAAGAAAACAAAATAATTATGCCAAAATTAATATCAAATTCTCCGACCAAAACACAAGTCATCTCTGAACACCGGGCAAGGTGGGAACGACATTAATTTTACACTTTTCCTTTGGTTTTATAGAGCTGTACAATGTGTAAAGGATAGGATTTGTAGCTTAAAATACATGGAGTATAGCAATAGGAATAGGAATGAGTTTCGTTTAGGAATGGAGGAATTATATGCATATGAAAGATATAATATTTTCACCAGGGTTGGAATATGTTTTAATTTTTGGTCGATTGACATTTCTATCGGGAATTATATACATGAAAGATTGTATGCAAAACTACCTTACGTCAATTACTAATACTATTGTAACTTACTGGCATATAATTTCACTGAAGTTTCCAAGTTCTTTTTGTTTTCATAACCACAACCAATAGTTTTCAGAGTTACGTTTAATTTTAAGTTTAAAATTACTTCATCGTTTCCCCATTAGTCATTAAGGGGAGAACCTGTTTTTAGTCATTTGAAAGGCTACTGAATCCTCCAAACCAAGTCAAAAACACATCACTTGTTAGTAATTCTGAGGTGACTTATTTCGGAAAAACTATGTGAGTTCCACGCGGCAAATAATTACAATTTATGTTTATTTCATAGGATAGTTTAGGGGGAGAATCAGTAGCACTCCAATTTACAAAAAAAAAAAAAAAAGAGGTTCTCCAGAAAGACCCCTTCAACCTGTAATTACCTAACTAAGCAAACATCTCAGTGTATATTTCTTCCTTTCAGATGTTTCTAACTCGAAGTGAGTACGACCGTGGTGTCAACACCTTCTCTCCCGAGGGGCGTCTCTTTCAGGTGAGGCTGTATGGTACTCCATGTAAGGGGAATTAATTTACCACTATCCTCTTAACACAGGCTCACTATATCACTTGACGTTAATTATTTTTTCTTTTCTTTTTTTTGTCTGTTCCACATAGACGTATATGAACCAAGTTAATCGTCCTAACGTTAGGTGTGTTGATTTGATAATTTTCTTACACTCATTGGATGACAATCATAGCAGCAATAATGAAAGAATAGTAAAATGCATTGAAATAATCATTGGGTGACAATCATAGCAGCAATAATGAAAGAATAGTAAAATACATTGAAATAATCATTGGGTGACAATCATAGCAGCAATAATGAAATAATAGTAATATGCATTGATAATAATCATTGGGTCACTTAGTCTGTATAGAAATGAGTAACAAGCCTGGGAAAATATTTGGTGGAATGAGTGTGAAATGAAGTCGTGGATACAAGTATTTAGTCAATGTATATTAAGAGGGTGCGGGAATAGTAGTCAGGCTTGGGGGGGTGGTTTGGGGGGTGCAGGAGTAGAGGTCAGGCTTGGGGGGAGTTTTGGGGGGTGCGGGAGTAGGGGACAGGCTTGGGGGGGGGGGGGTTTGGGGGACAGGCTTTCTACCCACCCCAAGCCTGTCCCCCTATTCCCGCACCCCCCTAACCCCCTCCCCCAAGCCTGTCCCCTACTCCCGCACCCCCTTAAGGGACTACTGTAACTTGGTGTAGAAGAAAATTGATAAGTAAATAAGACTAGCTGATGATTAATAAATACACACATGAGTTACCAGTGTTCCATTTATATATATTTTTTAAATAATTGTTGTAATTTATGAGCATTGATCCATATGACCACCCAAATACCTAAATAATTGTGATATAATAAATTTGTTGTAACCAATTATTATTTACAAATGTCTTATAATTATCTGACCACATCTATACCGGTAACGTCATCTGTATTCCAGTTTGTAATTCTCAATCCCCAATCACCAGGTGGAGTATGCCATCGAGGCCATTAAGCTTGGATCGACGGCCATTGGAATCCAGACAAGTGAAGGAGTGGTTCTGGCAGTTGAGAAGCGTATCACATCTTCCCTCATGATCCCCAGTACCATTGAGAAGATTGTAGAGATTGACAAGCATATAGGTGAGTATGGGGTGGAAGGGTTTAAATTGGTGTGGGTATGAGAGGATGTAGTTAGATGTAAGTACAGTAGGTGTGAGAAAGTTTAATAGGATGCAGGAAGATGTATTTGGCTGTGGCAGTTTGTGAGTGGGTTGGGAGGGTGTAAGTGGGTGGAGGAAAATGTTTGTGTCTGGACTGTGTAGATGGTTGTAAGAGGTTGTAATCTCAACCACTTTTGTTTAGCTAAGAATTGATACCTGTGGGAGGGTGTGTGTTAATGTGTCTCAAGCCAGTTTTTTCATAAGAGCTTTGACACTTGGACCAGGAGTATGTAGGGTTGAATCCTGGCCATGTATGGGGTCTTGTGTTGTGTGTTACCTGCCTGTTCCAGATTTGTGCATTAGAGAATTCATTACAGGTGGGTAATGAGCCTCAAATGAGATAAACATGTAAGATATTCAGATGTATTAATTTGGTAATGGTGTAATTATCATGTCCCATCCATATACTGCCCAACTGTATTCATTTTCTGAGATTTAATCCAACGTTTTATGACAGGGTGCGCAGTGTCTGGCCTGGTTGCAGACTCTCGAACATTGGTGGACCATGCGAGGGTGGAGTGTGCCAACCATTGGTTTGTTTACAATCAGGATATGAAGGTGGAGTCTGTAGCCCAGGCTGTGTCCAATCTTGCCATCCGCTTTGGGGATTCTGATGATGATGGGCCAGCAATGGTTGGTATAGTTTGGTTAAAAATGCTTTGCTTAAGTTGGATTCATTGTATACTGTATGCAGTGTATTAATATGCAAATGTATATGGACATTATGTTTTCTCTGTATGGCTTTGACTACATATGGTTATTCCACTGTTGCAGAGTCGACCGTTTGGTGTAGCGATGCTGTTTGCTGGTGTAGACAAGAGTGGAGCACAGTTGTACCACATGGACCCATCAGGTACCTTCCTTGAGTTTGGTGCAAAGGCCATTGGCTCAGGTTCAGAGGGAGCCCAACAGAGTCTTCAGGAAGCATATCACAAGGTAAATATTAATATACATTGTGGTGTTGACAACATTCTTTTTTATGAATAGTGCTTAATTCCAATGCTGAACACTCTCCTAGGGAACAAACCAAAGCAGAAATGATTCCATAGAGTAACTTGAGAGATTGAATAATTTGAGACAAGGGCAAAATGTTTTACATTTAGTAAATTGTAAATTGGAACTTTAAGTTTATAGACCGCGCTATTAACTCGGGAGATGCCAGTGACCGCCAGAAAAAATATTTTATGATATTATTATGTGGTCAACTAAACAACCTATGATTGTGTTGTTGTTTTGGTCATGAAACCAAAGACTGACTTTTTTTTTTTTTTTTTTTTTTTTTTTTTTTTTTTTTTTTTAACTGAAAATAAGGGCTGGAATATAAAATAATTATTGAAGATATATGTTGGTGACCATTATATCAGGGTCATGAAAAATATATACTCTAAGTGCTCATTAGAAGGGGATAAGGTAATTTTAATTTTGTCTTTAAAACACATTTATAGATATAGTAAAAAAAATTTTAATATTGATGGTGTATATTAACTTATGTGTATATACTTGTCCGAAGCAAACTAGATGAGTATTACATGACCCGTGGAAACCAGATGTAAACATAAACACTGCCCTGCTTACAACGAGCTTTGAGTATCCAGCCCCAGACTCCCAGTGGCCTTTTTTCAACATTTTCTTTCACCACAGCACAATAGCTCAATGGATACCAGCTTAGGAGTAGAAAAACATGCTGCTGTTTACAGTGTATTCACTGTACTGGATAATTCGGTTGCTTGAATTTTTCGGCCCAAATTTTTTCCTACTTTTGAAGATAATGGTTACTATATTTTTGCCATACGTTGCCTAATGAAGCATCATCATCTTTTGAAGTTGTGGGAAAAATTGCAGACTTAAGTGTGCTATGAAACACTTATAAAAATGGTAATTCCCAGATATTCTGCTGTTCTTTTATAGGTCTGCTGAAAGATTATTTGCCTATTATATATTTGTATAACGTATCCAAACTCAAGTTTAATTATCATATAATTAATAGATATATCCAACTTGTTTCATTCATCAGTCTCTACGCCATGATGATTTATACAAATTTCTAACTTCGAGTGGAGATGGGGAGTTGACCACGACCAATTGTGAAATCTGGCGGTCACTGGCATCTCTCCCGAGTTAATAGCGCGGTCTATTGTTAGGTACATTACAACATTGAGTAAATTGAATGAGTAAATTGTGACATTGAGAATTTTACATGTGTCTAGCATTGTGAAGGCCCGGGCCCTGTAGGCTGTAGCCAATTTGTTCTTTCCCTCATTTCCTTCCATTGCCAAATGACCCTATTTCCAGTTAGTGACTTTTTAGGAGTAAGGGAGATGGGATACAATAGAGCATATGATATACAGCTTTTTCCATCCCCAAACCTCCCCTCTTCTTTCAGTCAATGACTCTGGATGAAGCACTGAAGGTGTCGCTGACAGTGCTTAAGCAGGTCATGGAAGAGAAGGTGTCTGGCTCTAATGTGGAGGTAGCGGCAGTCACCCCAGACAAAGGCTTCCACCGTTACCCCCAGAAGGCTGTGGAGCAAGTCATTGCAACACTTTAGTTCTCTTTCCTGCTATTGGAGGGATTTACAGCCCTCTACCTGGGAAGAATCTGTTTGAGGTTTTCTCTAAAGCGGGACAAATAACTTTTTTTAAGAAATGATAATTTCTGTATTCTTGAACTTTCAGTCAGCTAAACCAACCTCATCATCTGTTGTGGCAAAGAAGTTATATTTTGAAAATAATTTCCCCGTGGTAGTCAGAGGACATGTGCCTCATTTTCTCTGTCCTCGTTGCCTATAGATGGAAATGTAGTATCAAAATAGATAATGAAGATGACAAAAGTTAAAAATGCTGCATTCACACATCATAGCTTGGCTTTGAAATTTGACACTCAGTGATACTGTGTTGCCAGCAGCATTGACTGTTTAATGGAATACTGTTTAGTGAAATTGAACACTGGATGAAAGAGTATCCATTACTTTTAGTTACATTTTGATGCTCATGCCCTCTCTAAAGGCAATGTCTGAGTCATTTGGTGGTATTGAGAAATAACTGGCTAGATTTTTTTACAAAACAAATTTGCAGTTTTGGATGTTGGTAGAAAAAGCTATTACAGTATACTTTATTATGAAGCACTACAAGCACTGCCAACAGCAACAGTAACACTCATTTCTTGTCACCCCAAACTTATGCACACACAACATGATACCACTTACTTTCTCCTTATTTATTACCTTATTTTTATATATGTATGGCAAGTTGAAGAAACAACACTGATGATCATGTGATACTGCAGCTGTCAAGGTTAATTAAGCACCAGGTATATTTAAGAGTCTATCTCATATGAATTTTGATCCTATCTCATTCAATGTTGTTTCTTTGTTAATTTGATTATAATTAGAGCAGCATATAAGACTAAAAAGGTAAATAGGGAGAAAATGACTAGTCTGATGGGTAAATGGAAGAAATAAGTTAGCACTGACAAATAAAGGGGCACCATCGCTCTCTAAGATGCAAACGTACCTGGTACCAGTTATTGATGAGGCATAATTTCACACCAACGTAGAGTAATAAACGTATGGAAAATTTTCCTGTTTTGACCACAGACACGTGCATTATGACACAGAAGTGTTACTGGTTTGATGACATGTTGATGTTTGATTTGACATGGATTTATTACAAGGTGAAGTAAGCCCTGTATGATCTGCTCTTGCTTGCCAAGGACTCGAAAGTCAAATACTGTTGAGAGAAATTGTTTGCAGCAGTGGTTTGTAACTTAATCTTATGTCATTTCATCCTGCAATTGGTTATAATTGTTGCACCTGTAAATTTGAGGGAGGGAAACAAAACCCATAATATTTATTTTTAGGTATACTTTACACAAAACTATAATTGTGTATGGCAAATTCTCAAAATTTCAAGGTACAGTATTAATATATGATCACTGGGAAATTTAGTATTGGTGGGCAGGTAAAAAGAGCCTAAAAACTTCATATTGCACAACTCCATTTGTTTGCTGGAAAGAGAAATTGCAATGGTACTTAAGATCAGGGAAATATAATAACTTTGACCACTTTATTCATTAGCTGTCATGAAAATGATTGTATTGTAAACGTATGGTAATTCTTAAAGAGTGGTCATGAGAGTAGTATGTGTCGTATTTTTGTTTTGTATAATGCAGTAAGTTACACAGTACACAAAATATATTGGTTTCTACAGTAATTTTGAATTTTGCGGAATTATTTATCGGGGTTCTGAAGTATGAGAAATGCAGATATAACAAAAGAATAAAGTGCTTGTTATCATGTATTGCAGGTTTTTGTAATGAAATAAATGAAAGTTTTTGAGGATGTTTTATTAATACCGAGTAATGGAGATATAGGCCTAAAGGGATGCATAATACAGCTCATGGGTAGTGTAATTTATTTTGTGTCTACCATTATGTTCTATGTATCTGTTATAATCACTAGCTCAGGTAATCCATTTCCTCAATATATTTAAGTGGATGGCCATTACAGAGGGATATTCATGCATCTTTAGGCTTGATATTGCATGCCCTTCTCATTTCTCCCACTTGTCTCTATATTTCTCATTTTCAGTTATATTATTCTACATCAGCCTACCCAGGATCTGGAATTTAGTAACAAAAAACTCTATGTTAAAGATACAGGTATTAACTAAAATATACTACCCATGAGAAGCACACATCTTTAATAATATTACAGTACATGAATTCATATTTTCTATAATAAACAAAGCCTTCCTTTCACCCTCTGTAAACTTTTTAATCATCCCAATGGAGTACCCCTGCAACAGGTCTGACAATGATGATGATTGATTGATTGATTGATATTAGGTGCCACAACAGCGAGGTCATATAGCGCCAGAAAAAGGTGATAGAGAGGTGAGACAGCAAGCAAACATGAATGATTTGACAGTAGAAATTCCATGACTACCATCATATCTTCTGGCTTGTGAAGTTGTGCAGTCAATAGTCTATTTCTATATTGTATTAGGTATCATAATTTTATATTTTATACCTCCATGGTCTAGAATATTACACGAGCATTTTAATTAGACTTAGGACACCAGAAAGGTTTCCACTGACTGAAATTAGCAAAAATATAACCAGGATTGATGGTTCTTATTTGCTAGAACTTAATGCAGAAGGTCTCGTGCTATTATGGATCAGGCTTTGGGAACTGCAGTACAGTATGCATGCAATTACAGTAATGGTGATTGGTATATTCCCACTTGTTATCTATAGCTTACTTCATGATTTTACTGCAAATAGTGCTTGCTTAGAGCAGACTGAAAAGTAATATATACTGATGAATTGGGGTGTTTATGGTTCCTGTTTTATTATTATTATTATTTAAATAGACCAGAGACACAAAGCTGGGAGATAATGCAAGCATTCTATCAATCCGAGGACCCACCCAGCCCCATGAGTCAAACTTGAAGAAAAGAAGACAGCTTAGAGAAAGAAAGATGAGCAGTAAGCTTAATAAAAACATATTAGCCTAATATCACTCACTTGTATCACTTTTCCATGGTCTAGATATTTTGCGTTTAAAGTAATTATAGATATTACTATTGAAATACCTCAGGTTGCTGTGCCCCAGCATGATAGAAAATTAATTAAGGCTGGGGAATTAATGTTGCATGAACTTATTGATATGGGAGGTAAGGTAAAAATAATTCACATATATAATAACAATAATCAACATACAGAACATAACATGAAATAAAAGGTATTTTGACAGGATAAATAACAGTAGGCTCGTGACCCCTTAGAAAAGTGTGGATGGGGTGGCCATGTTGGTGTTTGTTTACCGAGTGGGATTTACTAATTCCTGAGCAAAAAACACATGAATTTTGGGATATATTCTATTTCTCACTACTTCAGAGTCACTGTGGAATGCGTGTAATTACGGAGCTACTAAAATCAATGGGAAAATGGGTGAGTTAAGTTGAATTTTGTTTGGATATATGTAGGCTCAAAAGTTTAGTGTGTTTCAGTATGCTTGTACATTTTGATACTATAATTCAGAAATAAATGGGGTGTTTGGCCATAATATCTTTTTGACTCATATAGGTTTACAGAATGCAATGTTTAATAGTGTGTTTTTAACTAATCTGTTGGGTAATAGTCAAGCGTTTGTACATAATCTGCTTTCAACTCGAGGTTTTCAGAATGTAATGTTTTATAAGTGTGTTTTGAACGAATTTATTGTTCACAACCGTCACAAAGTAATGTTTTAGGAGATATCACCCCCTTCCCCTGCCCCAACCCAATCTCCAAAAACACCTCATGAACTAGATTCGTCTGAAAAACACTACAACACATTAAATAGAATTAGGTAGACCTCACCTGACCTAACCTAACCTAGGGTCGATTCCACAGTCATATTTGTTTGTAAGCTTCCCAACCAACCACACTTTTAAGGCTTCATTATTTTCCAAAAGCTGAGATTCTCCAATCTTTATTTCCCTGAAGATGTTTCACCTGGTCTTGATCACGTGCTCACCAACTTATACCCTCCCGGAATACACATAAGCGCTTGGGACTCTGTGTTTCCTCTTTCCTTGTGGACCTTCGCATATTCCTGGATCACGTGCATTAAGTAATTTATTTGCATACCGGTATATATATATACCGTATATCATCGATCAATATCTCATGTTAATCTCTAAAACTAATGGAGTGGTAATTCACAATGACGTGAAGAGCAGCATGCTAAGAAAAACCCACTTTTTATAGACAGAATGTATTTAATATTTCCTTTCATGTTTCATTCAAGTCTGTACTGCTGAAGAGGGAGGTAGTTGCCTCCGAAACGTCCATATTAAATACTTTCTGTCTATAAAAAGTGGGTTTTTCTTAGCAAACTCTAAAACTAAGTCTAAGGAAATGACAAAATAGTAGATTATGATTGTAACCTTAAAATACGGTATGGCCAATAGGAAAAGGAAATTTAAAATTACATTATCCTACTAAGGTTATGCCTGTCTTGAGTGTAAATGCTTGTTCATGTGATGTAGAGAGAGAGTAAGTGAATATGTACTGCCTGGAGTATTAAACACCGTACGTCTGGCAGGGCGGCGAGCGGACCACTCTGTTCAAATTTAATAACGTAAGCTTTTCAAAAAGGCTTTTCAACATTTATTTTCATACCCATTCAAATACAGCAATAATAGCCTAACTCCCTAATTGATTCAAATAATTCTTCACTCTATAGACCCTAGTGAAAGGGTTAATCAGGAGGTCAGTAACATAAAACTATACATGAAATAAATATACTTTTATTAGTTTATTTTCTCAGTCAGTTTTATATATTTATTAAAGCTTATAGGTGTATGTATTGCATAATTATTCATCATACACTAACTTATTATTATTATGTACTCAGATATTAACATGTGCATAACAACATTATACAAGTATAACAATATATTTCTTTAAACAGTTACTGAAATACTCTTCGGAAAAACACATTAATAGTCAGAGAGAAAGTTATTGTCATGTATCAAAATTAGAATATACTGTAGTAAAATGTGCACTGTAAATATTTTGGTCCTATTAATAATTATAATCAAATCAAGCACCAATGCAAAGCTGTGAACATTTTTGACAGATCCCCTGCTAATGCACATCCTGTTTGTCCTAAAAAATGTTTTTAAATAGAATTCTAAAAAAGAATCAATCTATGCAAACAAATTTACTTTCTAATCTTGGGAGAAAAACAAAATCAACCACAGTTTTTTCAATGTACAGTATTAACTAGACAGGGTGAAACATTGGGCAGTATTTACAATCATATTCCACCCCTCACCATCAGGACAACCTCAAGTACCAGTATTGCATATTCAATGACAACATTTCATCATGTAAACCTCCTCTGACATCAATAGAATTGGGAAAATCTTTGGGTCAACTGTCAGAAGGGTGGGGACCCTGTAAAGCTCGTCTTGAAATATATCACTATGAACTGTAGTGGCAACCCCATTGCCTACCATTTTTAGACTGGTACTGCGAGCCTTGTATTTTCTACAGTACAAGGGTGGTTTGTGGATTGTGGCCCCTGCTCTGCTATATCACCCACTAAGCAAGCAACACCTTTAAGCTCCAACAAATGCAACACCCTAGAAGCATCTAACACCACATAGTTTTTCTCATTTATCTCTGGGCCTTGCAAGAGTCACAGGCTACTGACAGCCTTAAGGCTGGGTTTAAACCAAGCGAGTTGCGTTGCGTCGTCAGTCTCAGTCATATGGTGCAAGTCAAAATAACAATCTCTGTTCACACAGACTGCGTCAGCCCAAGTGTGTGAGAGAACAAGCTAGGTATAAGGAAAGTGTGGATCTGCTGATGAATGAGGAGGAGAATGAAGCCAGGAATGATTATGTATGTGTAAGCTCAAGGTACAGTTGAGCAAATAGAAAGTGTAAGAAATATCTGGCTGTATATGGCAACATCTGGCAGTTCTTTGTAGTAAGCCCTCGTATCTCTATGAATGAATCACTGGGAACCTAGAGTCAATGTAAGGTGGAATGTGATTGGCTGAACTTTGAGTGGTGGTGAAGATGTTGCCATACACAGCCTTATTTTTCTTGGACTTTCTACTTGTTCACCTGTACATAAATGTAGTGATTAAGTTTGCAAGAGTGAAAGTAATATTTGTGATTGTGTATGCACCTTGTGATGATAGAAGTGTGAATGAGAAAGAGAACTTCTTGAGTATGTTAATGGCATGATTGAGAGACTGCCAAAGAGTGTATGTGATGTGCGTATGTAAGATGTGTGTAACTCATATTAATTATCAGCAATGAGAGGTGCACAAATATACGGGTACATGGGTGCATGAAATTGAGTTGAGGCAAGAGAAAAGTTTGACTGATTGTGTGCCTTTAAAGAGAAAAATATTGAATTATGTACAGTATGTGATACAAGTCTGGTATACATTGAGCAACCATAGTGATGTTGTATATCTTTTGGAAATCAGTCAAGAGAATTTTTCATTTATTTTCACACAAGGCACACTGCCATTATAGAAGGTCTTTAATACATTCACCAGCCTTCCATCTATACCATATGTATGCAGTACATTCCACAAGCCTTCTTTATCCACTATCATATGCATTCTGTAAATTCATAAAGGTCAAAATTATCTTATCTAACAAACAACAAATAATATATATAAGGACCTCCAATTACACTTAAGGAACCCATGAAGACATGAAAATATTTTCTTAAGAAAAGTGAAATAAAATTAAATTATTTTAACATTATTTCAATAAAAAACCATAGATACAATACCGGTACTAAATATAAACCATACTGGAAGATACGGATAATCCTGCCCTCTTAAATATTTTTAGATTAATACATATACAGTAGTTTGTCTCATTATATACAATGAATGAAAATGAACCGATTATAGCAATGTTTAAAGGAGCTGTACAGTATGTTGTGGGTGAACTTGATTCTATTGATTTCCTCCAAACTCTGCCATGAACCATACTCCCATAGCATGCTTTGTGGCATAGTGGGGAGGAATCACTATTTTTCAATTTAACTACAAATCATGATCCCCTTAAGTTGAAATGGATTCAATTCAATATTGCAAAGTATACATATTAAATAAAACCATAAGAATCCTTCCAAACTGGAGTGACACACCACCTGTATAGGAAAAATGTCTCCATTCCCTCATATTTTAAATTTTTTAAGGTTAATGCTTGACCTTATTTGTAGTCTCATGGCCTCTTGTGTGGTGAAAGACCAACCATTATCACAGCGAGGGAATCCTGGACATCAAAGATGGAAAGATTTTAAAATGTCAAAATTTATTAGATGACTATGCTTAAAGATTAAACACAAATGTGCTTGTATGAAAATGAATCTATTTCCTTGCCTTTTTAGGAACACAGTACTGTACAGTATTGCATATCATTCAGCTGAAACTTCATAACAAACCTTACACATTTAATAATGCACTTCAAATAATTGTCCTTAGAGTGATACCCATAATTAAACCATCTTAACATCGCTACTAGGTGTCTACACTATGAAAATCTGCAGACAAAAGTATTGGAAGTACTGAATTAAAAACTGCAAAATAGCAGAAAGTCCATGACATTCATATGGTTTTTAAATTCATGAGTATCTGTCACATGGCAAAGGACCTGAGGGTGCTATAGGAATTATGGGGTGATAAAGCTTTACAATGAAAGAGTTCTGTTTTTAACAATTATATATAGCTACACCAATTTGATATTTAACATCCCTGCCAGAAGACATAAATACCAATTTAATTAATATGAAAGTCAAAACTGAATAAATTTCCTGCAACTTTAAATACATCTCTCAGTTTCACTAAATTTTACATATCCGCCTCATCTACCTGCATTCTTCACTGTTGCTTGAAAATCAACATTTCAGAGCCAAGATGCTGGATTTTTTCTATCCCTGGTGTCGTAATAATATATGAATATGTATTATCAGTCTTCATTACCTCCACCAAGGTGATTATATGACTCGTTTGGTCTGTTTGTGTGTTTGTCTGTCCTGCTGACTGGCTGTTTGTCAGCAGGATTACACAAAAAGTTAGGGGTGTATTTTTAATAATTTTTTACAATAAGCCTGCCTCATGACTGGCAACAAGTTATTTGATTTTTGGAGACCTCTGGATTTGGATTTGGCTCAAATTTCCATTTTTTCTTTACAGTGTTAAAAGCAAGGATGAAATACTAGAGGCTATTCCATCAGATTTTCACAGCATTTTGGGGGAATGATCCACTGCCCAGTCTTGGCATACCTTAGGTCTGCGGTCTCATAACGCCCTTTGCTAGCACTGAGCTGACTTATGATGAGATGACTTGCACCTGGATACCTATTATGGAACTTCCATGATACAATGTAAGTGTGTCAGGATTCATAACATTGTTAACATATTAACACTATATCATTATAATCCATTTTTAACGTTTGTCCAAGTGTCTGTTGCTGAACATTACATACTGTATTATCAGGCCCTATGAACTGTCAAAGTTGTAGGAGCACAGACTTATATTACGAAGGATGAGGTGGTGAAGAATTTCCTTGCTGGTCTTGCACAAAGGCAATCAGTGTGTGATAAAGTTCTGTGGCTAATTTGTGTTCAGACACAGATTCTGGCAGGAGGTTCAGTGCTCGAGTCAAGAGCTCCAATGTTTTTTCCAAAGTAACACTGGGACACCGCAGGACACTTGTATCCTGTAAAGGCCAAATCAAATCTCTTTAGCAAAAATCAGACAAAAGCTTCAAATATCTTACATACAGTACATAAATAACCTTAACCACAAGATAACTAATCACACTTAATTCCCTTCCTGTCTTCAACTGACCCTCCTGTTCCTTTGTGCTGTCTCTTGTCTGTCTTGTTCTTGCTTGTGGTACAAGGTTTTTCTTCCCCTTTACAGACTCTATATAGTACTGTATCTTCAAACTACTCTATGGGTGTAAATATAACTTTGAATTCTATAACATTATACATTTAAAGTTATAGCAATTGTATTGTAAGAAGAAAAATAAAAAAAAGTCTACATGAGCCTTCCATGAACCATTCAAATAATCCTATAAACACCTAGGACAAATATAAATCTGGTGATTCTTACTGTCTGGTTCCTGGTTATCAACACACTCACAGAAATGGAGGTAATTAGCCATCACACCTAATATGATAATTAGATAAAATGCTAGAAATAATCAGTTTAACTCACACAGGACTTGACCCATTCAGTGACTGTGGGTGATGTAAGAGCCAAGTGATGTGCTGTTCTAGGAGAGGTAAGGAGCTGATGATGTAGTCGTCGCCCGGCCAACAATACCAACTGAGACCCCAGGCTGGTGTGATCATTTATTGTAGGTATTACCTGTGTCAAGGAAAGGTTCTTAGCTCTTACAATTTTATTCTTGTAATAATTTATATTATACCAGTACATACTATTATATTATACAGGCATCTATGGAAATACTCCAAGGTATTGTGGTGTAGGAAGAGAAAAAGAGGAGTAATAAGGTAGAAGTCATGTAAAAATTAGGTTAAGAAGATGGTGAAGTAAAGCAAGAGGAGAGTACATGAGGAGTTTGCAATAACTTGTAAAGACATGGAAATGGGAATATTTTTTTTTTTTCTTGACGCTGGACAATCCTTTATGAAGGACTGTACAAAATCTACATAAGTTCAAGGCTTTATTACTGCAACATTAAGCGTGGGGTTCTATTACTGTGGACACCACTACATCATCACACAGGGCCCACAGTTACCACTCGTGTAAAGATATATTGTTATTGTTAATTGCCATTGAAATCCATATTACTTTTTACAACTGATTGCCCACATCTTCCCCCTCTGAATCACTTACCTCTTCTGCAAGAGCATCAAATCCATAGTTATAGAGTTCACAAATATGATGTCGGCGAAGAGCGTCCAAAGAAGTACCCCATGAGTGTCCTAACTCCAATGCCACACGCACACTTCCACCCAGGGCCTGCAAATATATATAGAACTAATCTATCTATCTATCTATAACTCTGATGCCTCGTTCCCTCTGGGAACTCCCTCCAAGGGGGTGGCCACTGCAGAAGTGTCTCCAGTTTTCCCTGTTCCAACACTCCCTCCTTACTTGGTCAAGCCCTAACTAAATCATTCTGAATGACTGGCACTGATGAAATTAGGTTATGGAAAGATTATCAACACACTAAAATGAAAGGAACACTGTGATGAACTGACTGTGAAAAGCTGTTGAAGTAGAGTACATGCAAAATATTATTGTCAATATATTTGTCAAGCGCAATGATAGAAACTAGGGTACACAACTCATGCTGCAGTAATTCTACAACAGTAGTATCATGAGTATATGACACATTTGTTTCTAACTTGTGTTGGTTGTGTGGTGTCTGGAAGTGAGACGACCGTAGCAGAGATGATCTTGAATAATAATGCCTGCTTGGACTTAGCCACCACAGGATCTGTCAGCCCTTCCCCAGTCCAACTGGTTGATAGTGGCTTGAACAACATGCTCCGGCTCTGATTATATCACAAGATAAATTATCATTATTAATAGGTAGCTACAAACTGCTATGCTTTATCATTTAACTGCATTTAGTCATTGCCCAAGCTCTGTAAATATGAAGACTTATAACGAAGAATCTTGTACTGTATATAAAAGTTGTGACCTCATTGCCTACAAATTTTAACAGGTCACTTTCTCTATTCAGCTTTAATTACTGATTAGACCAATACTGTATATTGCTTTTTGGAACTCTATCACACATACTTATAGTACCTACAACATAATATAGTTATTCACAAAAGCTCCAGTGATGGTTTTGATGTCCTTACCAAAAATAGTGGTTAAGCAGTTATACAAACTCATATTTAAGGTTTTCAATCTCACCTTGCCATCAAAGCAGCTGAGAGGCCTTGTATTCTTGATACCATGAAGAACCATTAGGTGGAGGACAGTCAATAACTGATGGTGGAGGTGAAGTAGGTCATAGCAAGTGGACTTTTGCATAACTGTTACCTCCACCAGGGCAGGAGATCCCTCCTGTCCATTCCACAGCCGATCTCCTGTCAGCACCATAGGTTTCTCCACCTCGCACACTACATTAGCCTGCACACATTCCATAAAGAGAATTACATGGTACAGTGACAATATTTGAATCATACTACTATGTACAGTTACTTCTAAATTAATCACTTACCCTCTCAGCCAGCCTCTGCTCTCCAAAGTGTTTTAGTTCTCGCAGTTGTGTGAAGCATCCACAAACAACAGCCATATTGAAATGGGAAGTTTGAATACATATGATGATCATTATACCACCTGCACCCACTTAAATGGGGTTCAATCACAGGCCAAGGAAGCCATCCACTCAGCAGGTAAGTGCTCTAATTACAACACCATATAACCAATTCATGGATTTCTTGGATATATACAATCAAAATACGTAACAAGTAACAATACAAAGTTGGTGTAGGGGAGTGACGTCCCCATCACCCATCATTCTTGTAATGGTGTAGTTAGCCTTGTATCCCCTACGATACAGTGGGAGGAGTGAGTGTTGGGAACCCCACTCTCTAATAATAACCCCACTATAGGTTCATATAACCTGGGAGCTGGACCCCTTGTCTGTCAGGGGCACTGTACTAGTGCTAAAGCCTCCCCACCCCTTAAAAAAAGGGAAATGGGGTATTGAGATGATGTAAAGAATATAGGATACATCTAGAGTATTCTCATATTAACAAACAAGCCAACTTATTCAACATAAGCATACTTTTATGAAGGACTATACTTTCCCTGCCTTGTATAACTTGCCTCCATTAGCTGATTGAGAAGAGTTGCAGCAGCAAGTAAGGCAGGTGCTAAGTTGTGTTCTGATAGACCTAAATCCCTTTTACATGTCCGGTCCCTTGGTGCTCGGCCTGCTTTCTCCACTAGACTTGTTGCCATTTGCACCCACCGGCCTATCCATGTCTCCCATACCATCACACCCACACCTTAGAAAAATACAGAGACAGCTGCAGGTAAAGCAAAACAAACACTTTAAGTACGTAACTTTTGGCTACATGATTCACCTAATAATATGTGGAAAGGGCAACCGAGAATGGGTCCTAGCATATGGATACAGAGCACATCTACAATGGACTGGCTAAAAAGTGTCACAAAATAAATAAATCTGTAAAAGAGCAAAAATTCACTCTCTTGAATGATGCACATCTGCATTACTGTGATTAACTGTACCTTCCACTTCTACATCCTATCTATACAAACAAAGCTCCTGGGTAATTTGACTTACTTTTTACTACACTTTTGGCACAGTACAAAATCAATCATATTTCTTTTGTTAACACTAGTATTGTATATTCTATTAACAAAAAAATTTATGTTTTCTAATCAATATAAAAATGCAATAAGAATATAAGTAAGGGATACATATGATCCTCTCCCTCACTTCCTATTACCATGGCGGATGTGAGAGTTGGCGATGACAGCAAGGTGTGTGGCAGCCTGGGTGAGAAGGTTGACATCATCCTGAGATTTGTGCCATCCTGCAGCTAGTTCCCATGTCATGTTGGTGAGCACTGCATCCCCTGCTACAGAGTGGGGAAACTGTTCACCCACCTTCATCAGCAGCTCTGTAGTATAACGTGAAAGCTATAGAGAAGCAAAAAATGGAAAATTATCTATAGATCCTTCAAAAACTAGCCATGCTTGAGGATTGATCGTCATGGTACAAAAGAATGAATGATAATAGAGTGAAAGAGCTGATAAAGTCTTTGTCTGACTCCTTTACTTTATGTAATTAATAAACTCCATTAGGAGGCATTGCCTGCAAAAATTAGGGCCATACTTTAATGGTTTTAGGCCCATGGCTCCACTGTTTGGAAAGATACTACATCCCCTTATTGATATTAATCATTAATGTTATAATATGCCTGATAGAGATGCTTCCTTCCATTCACTGGGTAATGAGGTGCTTTGCACTGACTAGAGTAATTCGAGTGAGAGAATGACTAGGAGAGGATTCAAGAAAGATAATAAATATAGAAATGCATCAGCTAAAACAATATTAGTCACTGCATAGCACCTCACCACCCTCGAATGGGATGAAGCATCTCCAGGTATCATAATGGCAACAACTGATGCCTACAAGAAAATACCTTCCCCAAACTTCTCCATCTCGTGCTTAACTCAAATTATCATCAAAAAATGTATATCTTGATGCCTACCATTTACTTCAGCATATTTCAGATCTGGTAACTCTTCTACTTCCTCTGCTACTGGTCGGGGCAAATCAATATTCATCTCCTCCACACTTGTCTCACTATCATCAACTTCCATGGCCTCCAGTGCTTTTCTTTTCCTAATTTTGTCTTGTTCACCTAGAAGTCTCACAATAGTAGACAAGGGAAGCTCAGATGAAATAAACCAATTGGCAAGCATCTCTGCAACATACCCTGCAAGCGAATAAGAAGTTTAATAAAAACTCTGATCATAAATTACAAAAATAGTCACATACAGTATTCTCTATAGTACCCCATGGCATCAACAATCATATGTAATGCAAACAAATGCTAGGATCAAAATCCTATGAGAAAAAAATGTAAGACCTACATGGAGCTGCTTGCATGGCCTCATACTGTAACATCCATATACAGTACTTTATAAAACACTACACCTCATACCCACATCACTTTACCTAATTATAACAAGCTGTTACTCAAGTACATTTTTTTTTCTTATCCTGGCAAAACTGCACCAATTCCCTTTAACTACAGTAATCTGACCTTAAATACATGTTTTGTGTACATTCCAGTGTTTGCAAGTTGCACATATGAACCTGATTGTGTAAAATTGCATTGTATTTACAAAAAAATAAAAAATAAAAAAAATAAAGCCAAGGAATCACATGAGAGAACCAGTACATTTTTGCCAGGTGAAGAAAAATGGAGCATTAAAATTAGCTTAATATAGTAAAGACACAAACCTTTTCCCTTGTCGAGCAAAACCTTCACAGAGACATCAAGTAGTGGAACTTTTGGTTTAAGGGAAAACAGCTGACTGATGGGCATTACACTTTGTAGCTGCCACAACACCAGGTTCCACTCCACCATTTCCATTGACAGTCCTTCCCAATCATTGAGAGAAGGAAACCCAAATTTCTTTTCAATTGTACTGCCATTATCTTGTTCCATGCATTCAGTAGTCTCCCTATCTTTCATGTCACTGCTGCTTTTTTCTTCAAACTCCTGCGAATTTTCAACATTTGCTTCTTCACCACTCTTTATCTGTGTAGCTTGACGTATCTCTTTCTCTGTGGCAAGTTGTGAACGAGTCTCCAAGGAGGCATGGACACCACGGCTCAAAAGGGCTGCAAGGTAGGCCTGATGAGGTTGAACAGAGGCAGTCAACTTGTCCCTCACTTTACTCCACCATGGACTCTGTTCACTGATGTCACACACGATCACATGCTCTGGTAAATAAAAGGGATTAGTTTCTTGTCCTTCCGAGATAAAACTCATTTGGATTCCTGTAAGTTTCATGTTTACTTGGAATAAAACTGGTAAGAATAGTGATATTTTCATTATTCTATAAAGATACTATTGGTTATAATACTGTAATGGTAAGTCAAATGGTCTACTGGGATAAATGGGCAAAATAATTATTCAAACTGAGAGGGATGCATTATGCAGAGACAATGGATTAGAGAGGCAATTATAATACAGTACTCCTATACAGTACATTGTAAATATAAAAATATATGTACCTGGCCACATATGCTAAAATTAAACTTTTCTTCACTATTCAAAATCAAACTGACCTGCCAGTATAGCCAGGGTATGGAGTATGGTACCAAAGTGTAGTGCAGTAACAGTAGTGGCATCATGGCACAGTAACCAATGTTCTAAGGCCAAATGTAACAGAGCCTCTAGGTCACCACCACAGGCCTTCACTGCTTTCCTGAACTTGACTACACTCTCACGATGCCAGGCCCAACCATACAGGAACTCACCTGAACATACATTTACAACACAAATTACTTACATCATCACTGTAATAAATTAACTGTCGAAGTTAATCTTTCACCTAAATGTATCTTTATTAATGGTGCTTCTTACAGTACTGTCATGATAAATGAAAAATGAGAGAATATTGTATCAATCAAAATTTGCCTTTGCCATTGCCTTCACAAATATCATAGAAATAATAGGATCTCGAGTGATGGCACATCAATTGAATGGCTAGTTAGAGACACACTCAAATATGGCTTATGAATATAGGCTTCTGTACAGATATACCGGAAAGTAAAATGTAGGTTAAAAAAAAATGTCCAATATGCAACAAAAATTACAAAATCTAGAAAGGTTTGCTGTGTTACTTTTTTATATCTATTAATAATTTAAAATTGTTTGAGCTATGCTACCAACCAATTAAGAACACAATTCTAGATTTACTACCAGTACATTTATATTGTATAAAGTGAATGATAATTACCAAGTCTGAGTCTCTTTTCTTCCTGAAGATCCTCCTTAAGGTGAATGGGTAAAATGGGCACCGACACATCCTTGACTAATGGGCTATCCAGTGTGTTCCAACACCGTAGGAAAGACCCAACAGTCAGGCTGGTACTTTCTTCAGAAAATGTCACCTGAGATTCATACACATGTCAGATGGACACTTTTAAAACACTGTGCCATATTTTGCAGCTTTCAATATACTGTAGCCTATCATAGAAGATGTACCCTGATTTTGGAAAACCATTTCTTAGTACTGTACAGATAAATACAATACAGTTGTTCTGAAGCCTACACTCAATACTGGTACCTGTACAGTAGTTCCCCAAATCTGTGTAGGACCTACTGTCCCCACCATTGTGATCATCACATGTGTTGATATATTTGCTACCTGGCTGGTTAAACTTGTGAAGGCATAAATTGTTAAACTTGTTTAGCAATTTTTCAACATATGGAAGAGAGAACAACAGAGTAATTGAACCTGTCCTACCCCAGTAGCATAATTAATGTCATTCTATTCTCTTCCTATTTTCCTTAATATTTCTTTCATTTACTCCAGTATACAATTCCTAAACCATTTTTTAAAGAATATATAAGAGTAACATCTGAAAGTTTACTGAAATCTAAATATTTAAAACAGTTGTGCTTAGCAAGTGATAATTAAACTCCCACTACAGTTGTTGTTGAAGTTTCTGAGGCTGTCTGGCCAAGCAGCTGCTAGGCTGCTTGGTCCCACTACAGTATAAACAATCATGGTACCAGTATTGTTGAGGAATATAGTGCTTCTTACAAGTTGTAAAATACTAATACAGTACTGGATATGTTACTGATGACTGGAACATTTCAAAACTATACAGATATACAGGTATGCTTGCAACATTGAGCTTTTATTAGATCTGCTTGGATCTCAACACTTGACAAACTCAGGAGTGTTGAAATGCTTCTTCATATTTAAAAAATAATTGTGAAAGAAATACTGTACAGTATGGAACCCTGTATGAATACATACCCTCTTGGTATTAGCATGTTTAAAGCAGCCAATCTGTCCACATTTGGATAATACTTCCCTTGTCTCATCTGGTGTAAGAACTAATAGTTTGGCAAGCTCCTGAAAAGAAAGAAATACTAGGCATCACTACAAAGGAATCATCATCATCAACATTATTCCATTTCCCTTATTTCAAGGGGTGGGGAGGCTCTAGTGCCATGGGTAGAAAAGGGAAGCAGAAATACAGAAAGTAAGGACAAAGTACCCAGTGAAATGGGTCACACACACAATCACTCCCCCTTTCAAGCCTTCCCTTTACTTACACCTGTTGAAAGGAGCCATTCCGTTGACTCTCAAGTTAAAACTGAGTTGCCAGCCCTAATGTCCACACTTCCTTGTGAATCTCTTCTGCTTTTGCTTATCATGTATCAGTTCTTTTGCTTCATTCAAATTTTTTCTATGCTTTCTTCCAGACACATTTACCATATCGTGCCATCTTCTCTTCAAGAGGCATGTGTATCAATATAATTCAGATAGATAAGGCACAGTCATGAGTGGCTACTGTAATATTAACCCCCAGAGTCCGGGCAGCGGGATTTCCCGCTCGGTCGACAGAGGCCGGGCAGCGGGAAATCCCGCTCTGTCGACAGAGTCCGGGCAGCGGGAAATCCCGCTTTTGGTAATTTATGGGGAAAAACGCCAAATTTGTCGGGATTTTTTTTGATCTGGCTATACTTCACCACCAGACCTTTTCATCCCCACATTCAATCAGTGTGTGCTTGACCGTGACAATGGCTGGGCGTAGTGAAGAAAATACGGGCTCGTTCGATTCGGTGCATCCTACCGCGCTGCCGGGCGCACCCGCTCCTGTAACCTCCACTCCGCGGGTGCAACCAGCTAGATTGAGTCACAGCCACGCTCACAAAGCGAACGCAGCCTCGCTCTCACGGGAAAAGTGACCTCCATTCCTCACTTGATTTCTCGGCAATGGAGTGTCCTAGAGAGCTGGGGTTGGTTTTAATGGAAAGAGGAGGAGTTGATGGTGAGTACACAATCAAATTTAAGTTGTTCAGTATTGTAGTTTAGACGTAGGGAGTAAGAGAAGTAGAGTGATTTTCCGGGAAATACCCGGACAGGCAGGGTAAAAAATAAGTATTGCGCCCAGAACCACAGTACGTATTTCCATTCTTGGCCCGTCCCGGAGGGGTTAAAAGTCCCTGATATGACAAAAAAAAAAAAAAAAAAACTGCATGCAATACACCCCTACAGGGAGAAGTTTTCTCCAAGACATACATATTACAATACTAACCAGGACTAAGCTGTCATGATCTGGGTCTGGAGAAGCCTCTCTGTGGGTGTGGAGCTGTGTGAGTTCCATATACAAATGCAGCAGCTGATTCAAGCGTACTAATTGTTGTCCAAAAAGACGACCTTCATGATCCATCTTCTGCCCTTCTTCTCCTGCAAATAATTTTTCCTTTACAAAGCATAACAATGGAGAATATAGTATAGTACAGTACAGCACTACAGTATAAAATCAAGATCCTCTCAAACCCTTCTGTTTTTTCTTAACTTTCCCCTTTTTGTTCCAAAAGACATACTGAATTAAGACATTATCAGTATTAAGATATTCAAAACAAACCTTTCAAATATCTCTCATAAAGATCAGTCAATTTAATGTATTGTACATGCAAATATCAAGCAAACAGGTAATAAAGATAGATATAAACTCACCTTCTTCCTGTACTGCATAGAGAGGCATAAAAATGTTGAGTAATCCCTGCAGGAGGGTGACTGTGAGGTGTGATGATGTGATAAGAAGGATGACAGCCTGAAGACGTACCCCTAGAGTCTTTACTTCCTCTAACACAGCCAACACATCCCCCTCCCTACCACTCCTCAGGTGTGCCTTGAGGCTCTTCACTAGGTGCAGGTCTCGAGCACGCTTACTGGTCTTCCCTCTGTTAATTGAGGTGTACAATAATGGAAGGAGCCAAGCACCACTAGGATACAAAGTAGTACTGTACAGTAAACCTTCACCACTACAAACCTCCATACATCACAATTTGGCAACACTAGAATTGACTAGTTGAGTGGGTCTAACTCTATTAATGGGAAAAAGTCAGGATTTGGAAAGAAAAATCTTAAGCTATATAATGGAAACTCCAGCATTCAGACTGTCTTCCTGTTACAGTAACAACATTCACACCATTTATGCACTCCAAAATAATTGTATAGGGAAAGAAAGGTTTTAGTACAAATTAAAAAAATCATTTTTTAAAATATTCAGTTTGGTAAGGATATGATTCTTTCTTACATATATTGTCTCCCTCTCCTAGACTTAAAGTAAAACCCTTTAACTGACTGCCACTATTACAAGAGTTAAGGTTAATGAAGGAGTTGATTGGATCCTCACCCAAGGGCCAGATGGAATGGTACAGTAACTTCACTCATACGGCCATCAGGGGTAATGAAGATCACTGGGAAGACACGACAAGGCAATCCTCGAACACTGCATGCACCCAGCAATGTGTGAGGTGTGTATATAAGCCTGTGACAAAGACACCTTACATTACAATTGAGGCCTCAGTATGTACACAAATAAACTTTCTCTCCATGTTTTCCCTCCTTCACATGCAAAATTGTTGTTGTTGTTGTAGTTCCCCACACTGTCTGGCCGAGCAGTCCCGAGTCTGGTTATAATGCAATTAACTTTTTATTCAGTATCAGGGATGTCAGGAAAATTCCAACCGCTCCTTATCTGATGATGCATATTGTGTCTGGAAAAATCAAACAGCTTGTTACCCAATGACGCGTATTGCATCCAACTCTATCATAATTTTTTTATCATATTCAGAAAGAACAAACATTCCTCTACATCATACTAATCATATGATACCTTGACTGTTTGGGAACATTGAAGGCAGCAATACGAGGCCCTTGTTGGGGAGTCCACACCTCCAGAAGGCCACGACGGGGTGCATAGATCAGAAGGAAACAAGTGGTACGACCTACTTCATCCCATTCACCTGTCACTTCCACCCATCCACAGTCAGCATCTCTGTAACCTACACACAAAAATCAGAAGCACAATTATAAATATTGTAGACAAATCAAATTGTTGGCAACTCCATAATCCAAGTTCCTACAAAAACTCAGGAAATCTATGTTCAGTAATCTTTGCAATAATTTAGAGTAAAATCTATAACGATAAATTAATATTACTTCTTGGCACCAGTGTTATACACCAAAGATGAACATGATGCCAACTTAATGACAAGAAAAATTAAAGTTATGCTAATATTATGTGCATAGCATAAGATACATAGTAAAAGGAAGTGGAAAATGGAGTAACCAAAAGGAGAAAAGTAGTGGGTGCAATGTAAACACTGGATAAAACTAAAGGGTTGAGTTATAAGGCTGCAAGATCAATGCATGAGGAATTATAAATACCCACACTATCATTTATATACAAAACTTTGGTGTGGCAAGAACGAGCAAATGAAAGCAACAGCAGTAGAGATGGATAGCTGAAAAGACGAAAGTATAATATTTTATTCTTAACAATATTGTTAATGTGTATATCATGATAGATTCAAGACATTTTATATTTTAAGTGTTAGGGTCTAGGTGGGTGGGAGAAAAGGTAGGCAGAAGATTGCATTCAACCTGTCATAAGAACGGAAATCTCACAGTGCTCACCCTTCCACATACGGAGGGCAACACCTCTCTGTACATCAACCAGAGTGACACGACCAAAGTCATCAGTCACAGCTGCCAGTCTCCTCCCTGATGACAAGCTTACCGTCATACCTATACGCTTCTTGTCTGGGATGGACCACCTGGTATACAATTATGTTTATACTGTACTTTGTGTATATACTGTACAGTCGGCAAAAAAAGTATTGAAACTCCCCTATGGATAATTAATTTTAAGGTAAGGGTGGTTCCAATACTTTATTTGCTGACTGTATATTACATTATCTTACTTATTTCTATTAACATTATACATGTCTAATGCAAACAACATGCTAATACAAAGAGCAGTATTAAAGGATTACACAGGTTCTTCATAAGTATTCTGTACCCCTTGCTCTGGTACTCCTGGCAACAAATAATGTGAATATGTGCTTCAGAATGCTTCTTGTGCTATAGAATACTGTACTGTACTGTGCTATAAGGAGGCAGAAATTTTTTTTATGGCCTGTACACATCCTAAAGCTACTGTCAAATTTTTTACCATTCATTTTTAACCCGTAGCCAAGATTTTAAAAATGAAAGTATCTGTGATACTCTGATACAAATAGAAATTACTGAACTAAATGGCAGAACTAACTAACCTGTATGGTAATGGTGTAGCATGTTCAATTTTGGGTTTTACCTTTGCCTGGTCAACTTCTTTCGTTTTTGCCTTACCAAACAGCCAGCCGCTGTAACACAAAGCATAAATTCATAAGATACAGTACTGTATATATAAAATATTCTACAATGGGAATCACATCTTAAAATTCTTTACTGATACCATAAGAAAACTCTCTCTTAGATCACAAGGATTACCATTTACAACATCATCAATATTACTTTCCTTTATATCATGAGATTGAATACACCCTATCAATATATTATTGCCATTGGAGTTACCACTTCCCTAGACCACATCACATTCAATATATACTATTTACATGGTGATCCTTTACTAACCTGGCAGCTGAAACAAGGGCATCCTTCAGCTTACTAGCATATATACGTGCTACATCGGCTACAAAGGGAGGTGCTGACCCTTCCTGAGCAGTGAGGAAACCCATATATGGCACCCGGCCAGTGGTGAGCAGCAGGGAGATGGATGGTATACCTGTAAAATACATACAACCTAATATGTACAGTAAATTTATCCAGAGGTTTCAAAAACAGAGAATACGGAGCAACATACAATTCTGATATACTGTAATTATCGATAATATGTTATCTTTAAATTTCCAAGTAATGAACAAAACCTTCTAAGATAATTATGGCAGTAAAGACAATCATAAAAATTAATACTGTATTGCATATTCAAGTCTAATATACTGAATATGAAATTAGATTACAGGTATATTAACATATACACTTATCAAAGTCTCATTTTTCTACCAATGCTGTGGCCACCCCCTTGGGGGGAGTTCCCGGAGGAAACGAGGCGTCGGAGCTATAGATAGATAGACAGATCATTTTTCTAATGCTGCAAAAATATATGCTTAATAACCACCTTTAAATTTAGAATCATTAGCCTTTCCCATGAAAACACCCCTCCAAAAACAGCTTGAGAACATAATAAATATCAATAGTAAGACAGCACCCATGCAATACTACATCTTAACATTATCACCAGCCAATCCTGTTTTGTACAGGCGCTGACGAACCATAAAAGAAAGTAATAATCATAAGAAAGTAAATTAGGTCAATAGAACATTTATACTGCTCAGTGTAATATAAAAGATTAAATTTGGTTAATAGAACAATAATATTGTTCAGTTACTCGTTTTGATCCCCAATAGAAAAACTAAATGGCATGATGGTCCTACACTCACACGGCTACAAGGAATGTTTTGTTGTACAGTTTGCTCAACAACCAAGCATTTACTATTTAAAATATTTGAGAAGGACACCATGAAACCCACACTGTAAACTATTGAAAACAATTTTACAGTAAAGCAGATAATATATTATATTATATGAATCATATTAATGTTTCGTTGGATGTAAAATTGGTGTGTATGTACCGTATATACTGTTTGTTCCACCAGGGAACTCCCATTTAAGGTGGTGACAATGGCAGACATGACTCATTATTTTTCTGCCATTACAAAGACTTACCAACATTTTCTACCCAGTACTATACATCCCTTATATCTAGAAATATACAACAAAATTTCCATACCAGAAGGAACGGAGTAAGTGAGCCCTTTGGAAAGTGTGGTTTGTGCAAGGTGATCATAGAGACAAGGAGGAGAGAGGCCAGGTGCAGCAAAGTCTGTCACCAGACCCTGATCCACTAGACCCCATTTCTTGTATCCTAGTGGTGGTACAGTCACATTTTCACCACCACTGGCTGCAGCTGTAACATCAATACTAACTTACATATAATTACCACCAAATTCTTGTGTACATAACTGTGTATTATGTACAATACACTACACTTTTGTACATCAATATCAATTTGTTTTCTGAAAAGTGTGCTCTGTGATTTTTATTTGACCTAAGAGTACCTAGTTATATGTATTTACTTATTTAGGCAGGCAAAAATTTCCTAATGAAGAAGCCTGTATCTCTACTATTCCAGTAATTTTAGCAAAATTTACTTTCACTGTATTTTTTAGCTTCTACTGTGATCCATTAAATTCAGGCCCCAGAGATTTTTTTTTTCTAACACCTGGATAGCTTTCTAAACATAGCAGCCTCACTTCAAATATCACTGGTTATAATATACTATAAATATTAGGCACAAGGAGAGCCTGTTATAAAATTTGAGCTTACACAGTACAGGAATTCTTTAAGTTTGCAATAAATGTACCTTTAGCAACTTGGTTCCTGCACCCCCTGAGTGTCTGAAGGAGAGAGAAGCCATCAATGGTGGTGATGGCCTGAGGATACAACACTACCAGCTCCTCAGTTAAGTCCTGAGCCAGGGTAGGGCGGGTATTAGCAGTGCGGCACTTAAGACTCACCACTTCACCTTCCTCAAACAACTGGGACAGCAGCAACAACCCAGTCTAGTCAAATAAATAGACTTCATGAGAACAGCTGAAACCCTTCAGCAATTACTGAAATGAAAAAATATCTTTTGTGACTTCCTCTAAACAACTTATATGGGATAAACTTTGAATAACTCTAGTGTATAGACATGACATTATAAAACTATTAAGTTACTAAACATACTCAGAGAATTTAAAAAATTAGTGAACTCAAGTATAAAGAGACATAAAGAAGCATACAACTAGCATGTAGATATAAATACTGTATATTAGATTTGTTTCCTCGGCACATCAGTGCAGTATGTAAATTTTCAACGAATTGTAATTTTGTAGGTAACTGGTATATATTATTACCTCAGTATACATGGCCACATATCCTGAAGTAAAACCAACAATAATACATGTCCAGTCTGGTCCTCCAGTGCTGCTCTTATTTATAGAGATGAGTGGTAAACACAGCACAGCACTAATTTCATCACTGTGAGAAGAGTGGAAAGAATAATATTAACACCATCAATATATGGATTAAATTACTGAATGCCAGATACTTATTCTGTTGTGGACGGTGTTATCAAAATTTGATGATGATTAAATGTTACATATTCAAACACTGCTATACACAGGTACAAAATCAACCATTAATACTACTTGCTGGTACCTTACTCCCTTCTGGAAAGTCCAATATACAGTATGAGGTGGTTATGGCATTAAACATCCAGAAAATTCAACCTTACCCACTGTATTTTCTTTTTAATCTTTGTCCCTCTTCCTGTTTTGCCTGCCATTTTCCTTTAAAAATATAATTTACAGTTACACTACTGTACATCCTTCAAATTTGTTATAATTATGTCACCTACCTTGCAGAGAAACCCACTGTCCCTCTCCAGTTATTTACTAACATCATTTTCCCTTCTTCTCCAGCAGTGTATTCCCATCGACCTGAGGAAAGTGTAGTACAGTAGTTATGTTAGATGAACAAATCATTAACTTCTGGTATATCAGACAGACCTAATAATTTGTTCTCAAAACCAGTACCGGTATCCGTTAGAAATCCAATGAAAAGCAACTCACTTGAGAATATGACTAATCTGTTCTTGTAAGCAACTGCCATAAGGTCACATGTTGGAGAAATGGCAATGTAGCATTCTGAGACCCAAGAGGTTTCAGCCTGGGTGGAAGGGGATGGTTTCCTGCGAGGCTCACCAGACCCACCCCCCCCTGCATCCCCTCCCCCGCCAGGGTCTACATCATCCCATCTACCCCAATCCTCACTCCAGTCTTCCTCTGAAAATTGTAAATAAGAGGTCAAATACTAAATTTATGCTATAATGCACAAATTACTTTAGAAATTTTATTCACTAATCAAGTACAAATATCAAAATTTAATACCAGTACTGTAAATATACACCTGCAGTTATGGAAAGATATATTTTCATAATCATAATCTCATTTCCCCTTTTCTGAGATGGGGGGGCTCAAAACACAGGAAGTGGAAAAAAAAAAAAAAAATGGAAAAGACAAAGAAAGAATATTCAGTGAAATGGGCAACACAAATGTTCACTCCCTCTTTCAAGTTCACATTATATGGTGGACTATAATTATATGATGGACTATAATTAAACTCATGAGTAGAAAATAAAACATATTCTTCATGAAATACAAAGATACATTATAATATATTTAGACTTTAAAATAGAGGTCCTCCTCATAGCCTAGTGGTTAGGGTATAGTTGGTGTAATAATATTGATCAACTCCACTGTAAAACATTTAGTGCATACATAAAATGAATACAGTATAAAGGAAGCTAACCTGAAATGTGAGTAGGGCCTGGTAGAGGTGAGAAGCGTTGTCCACTGGTAGAGAGATGAGGACATAACCATTGTACTAACTCTGATGTGTTAGAAATAGCTGCTACTTGGTCCAATAGGCACGACATTCTATATTGACAGTACAAAATATGAGATTTACTACACAGCACTGTATTATCAACTAATTTATCTACTGTACTGAGTTAGATACTATAAAAGATAATGAGGGTTAAATAAGCAAGAAATTCTGGTATTTATTGAAAGAATTGCCATTTTGTAGCAGTGTTGCCAGATCCAGTTAGGTCCCACTAGGGTAGTTAGGGCAAACTACCGGGACCTAACCTGGGCAAACTACCGGGAAATAACCGCTGTAAAATACAGGAAATGACTGGGGCAAAATACTGGGACCTAGCCGGATCTGGGAACACTGCTACAAAACAGTAATTCTTTCAATAAATACCCAAAATACTGGGAGCTAGCCGGATCTGGCAACTCTGCTACAAAACGGTAATTCTTTCAATAAATACCGTTATTTCTACAGAGCATAATTGTCCACTGCCGATATATTACCCCGTCCTTCACCAAATATTAACTGTTTACAATGACAAGAAACATCAACTTCTGCTGGACACGTTATATAATACTACAATGACCCAGAGATAATAATAATAATAATAATGATAGTCACCAAAATACAATACTGTAGTCTGTGGTCAATCCTCATCTTGACATCAATCCATTAACGTAATTGGAATGATGGAAGGGTAAATAAGTTTTTCTACCCTCAAAAATATATATATTATAAAATATCGTCAAAAACATTCCAAAAATAAACTAACTATACGTAAACTAAGTGGCATATTATTATTATCAAAAGGGGAACTTAAACTACAATTATTATAGAGTTTTACTTACTTTTCAAATCAAATAATCAGTATATATCCCCAAACCCAGCCGTATTTGGTGTGAAAATCCCAAACTTGACAACTTTAGTACCCAGCTGAGCCAGTGACTGTGACGTAGGTGTTATGGTCAGGGTTCTTATTAAGTATTTGTGATATTACCTTAAAAAGTGGGTTGAAAATACCTTAGATGGAGCCAAATTACCTTAGATACCAAACTAGATGATTATTTCAACATAAATTGAACCCTTGACATATGATATTTTTATGTAGTTATAATAGTTTTTGACAGCAATGAATTTTTCTTTTACTACGACCCATGAAATAACGGAAGGTTTCGTGGAAAGTACCTTAGATTGTCAAAGCTTTACCTTAAATAGTCCCAAATTACGCTAATCTAGGGTAATTACCTTAAAAATGAGAGCATTGGTTATGATGACGTCATAATAGTGCTAAACCTTTGAAGAATTTATTAGCCTTTTACTGGCAGAGCTCGTTCGTAAATTCTTGATTGCCTTTCAGTTCTAAAGATAAAGGTGTACTGATCTATTTTTTGTACTTCTGCATCCAGGTGTGATTTTGTGTCAAGGCTGTGAGAGCAGAATGGATAAATAAACCCACTGTTGTAGCAAAAGTATCTATATTGTGGATAATTTTGCTACAAAAATTGGTTTTATTTATCCAAAAATACAATTACTTAATACAAATGGTCACATACCCTTAATTGGTGTGTAGTGTGGTTCGTCACAGCTACGAGAATGATGTGTAGGTAAATCCAAGACCAATAATTAAGACTAGTGTTAATTATTGGTCTTGGGTAAATCCTGCCAAGCCTTATCACCTCGGGAACAGTTATTTTTGAATGGAAATATACACCACTTGTAAGTTACCCAAATACCCGGAATGGTAACGTAGAGCGTATAATGTGAACAGAACCAATAGTTTCCATATATATACACCCAAATACCCGGGGGGAATGGTAATGTAGAGCGTATAATGTGAGCAGAACCAATAGTTTCGCTGTTGTCGCTTCAGATGCTTCTTTTTACATATCAATATTCGTTATTCTGCTTATTCATCGTTAATAATACTCCTCACACACTTGGATATGCCATACAGCTATATATCCTTGTAGATCTAAGAGCAAAAAAATGTGCCCAAACAACATTTCCAACTATTCGTTCAGCTGCGAGCTACCAGGGTTAGAGGAGAGTTCATATATATGAACCCTCAGAGACATGAACCCTGGGTCAGAGGAGTGTGGAAATTTAACTTGTTCCTACTCTCCTCCCAGGATCGGCTATGGCTTTGCACCGCTACCTGCTCATGGACTTTCAGCCATGGCTGTACAGTGATGCATGATAATGTGTGGTGACTGCTCATTCAGTCTTCTTGCTTGTGTGTGGCAAATTTAAATGATTGCACAGTCGACATCTAGTTTGACGCAGGCATGAATTATAGTCTACGGGCCTTTAGATGCATTTCTGTGAAGGCCATGAATATAAATTGACCTTGCTCTGCTGTTTCCTTTAGCATTGGGACCTACATAATTAGATTGATTTGATTTAGGATATAGGCCCCTTATATTTCCAGTGTAGAAGCAGTTTAGTAGAGGGGTTAGTGACCCCCTCGTACCCGCTCCACCTGTATTCTGTACTATTCTCTCCAAAGCAAAAAATGAAAATATATAAGTACAACAGCCTGCAGCAGTTTTCTATCACTTTCCATTTTGCTCTCAAGTGGAGTCGACCAAACATTTATTTTATATTAATTGATATAATGAGATTCAATTTATTTTTAAACCTGCACGGTAAAGGGTGCAAGTTGGGCTGTTATCCTTTCTTAACTAATTAGTAGAATGTTTATATCTGTTAACTCTATTGGAAGGTAATAAATATGCGTTCATTATTGTTTGTGGTAGTAGTGCCGTAGAATATGTGAAAACTGAAAAAAAGGACTTAGAACAGTTTTGTCAAGTATGGGGAAATTTTTCTAGACATGGGAAATTAGAAGTACCAATGGGGATATTATATATTAAGATTATTTAGCAGTAAATGAGGAAATTTCTACCAGACGAAATAATATCATGTAGATGGTAAATATCGAGGATAATAAATAGTCTATCATCCTTGGTAAATATACAACAATGTTCAGGAGTAAACAGGGAATTTTTGAGATAAAAAGGGAAATTCTGATGTTGAAGTTGGAAAGGGTAAGATTATTTAAGAGTAAATGGGGAAATTTCTACCAGACGAAATAATATCAAGTAGATGGTAAATATCAAGGATAATAAATAGTCTATCATCCTTGGTAAATATACAACAATCTTCAGGAGTAAACAGGGAATTTTTTGAGGTAAAAAGGGAAATTCTGATGGAAACATTTCGTCAAGTACACCTGACATTGGCAACACTGACATGGAAGTGTTTGTTGTGTTTTGGATAAAGTAGTGGTGAAGCCAGAGGAATATTGAAGGTATGTGTGGATATTTATTTAGTTTTAGTGCATTGAGAAGGTTGTAGAAGTTATATAATGGAAATGAGGTGTTGATAATGAAGATTCCCAGGTAAATATTGCAAGAATTACCGTTATTGCGTCTTGTTTTTCTACCTTCATTACCCACTTATTTAGACCATTCTAAGACTATTTTCTACCTTCATTACCCACTTATTTAGACCATTCTAAGACTATTTTCTACCAACATTACCCACTTATTTAACGTTAGACCATTATAAGACTATTTTCTACCTACATTACCCACTTATTTAGACCATTCTAAGACAATTTTCTACCTTCATTACCCACTTATTTAGACCATTCTAAGACTATTTTCTACCTTCATTGACCACTTATTTAACTTAGACCATGCTAAGACTATTTTCTTCTATGGCATTTCCTCTGCAAATGCTCCATTTCCAAGATATATTCAAATGGGGCATTTTGAAATTAGCCTAACCTAACCTAGACCACAGCAAACTACCGGGACCTAACCTGGGCAGACTACCGGGAAATAACCGTGGTAAAGTACAGGAAATGATCGGGGCAAGATAGGGTATTCATTGAAAGAATTACCGTTTTGTAGCGGTGTTGCCAGATCCGGCTAGGTCCCAGTATTTTGCCCCGGTCATTTCCTGTACTTTACACGGTTATTTCCCAGTAGTTTGCCCAGGTTAGGTCCTGGTAGTCTGATGCGGTCTAGGTTAGGTTAGGTAAGGTCAGGTAAAGTCTTGGAAATGGGGCATTTGCAAACTACCGGGAAATAACCGTGGTAAAGTACCAGGAACTGACCGGGGCAATATACTGGGACCTAGCCAGATCTGGCAACACTGCTACAAAATGGCAATAGTCTAGATAAATACCAATACTACTATCGGAAAATACACAACCATAATTAGCCAATATATTTTTCAAAGTGTGCCTAACGTAATTTCCTCTGCACATCCCTAGTTAACCAATATATTTCTAGTTTATTTTCCTCTGTTTTAAAAGATTTTGTCTTCTATTCCATCAGGCAAAGCTGTATAACTTTACTTCTGGATAATACACAACCCTAGTGTACCAATATTTTGTTCTTGTGTATTTTCCTCTGTTTTGAATAACTTGGACTCATTCCATTAGGAAGTGCATTATTTTGGGAGGTAATAGTTAAATAGAGCTACAGAAAAGGAAGTTACCAGGTGAAGTTTGGTTTGGCTAATTCTAGAACATGTTAATTTAAAATTAGCATACGGTATTCAAAACCTGAGCCCAGTTTTGGCTGAATTTGGCTCGGGTTTCCCAGTTGTCAACATTCACGGCATGTCATCAATACAATATCACCACTAAAAGGGGGTAAAGAAACTGTTGCTCATGACTGTACAGCCACAATCAAATATCCACCGACACTTTCCTTCCATCGTGTAAATAAATCAGTATCATATTAAAATATACTCATACAACACCTTACGTCAACTCAACCCCCTCAATTATTATTATGAGGTGCTGCAAAATTGTACACGTGTTGTTCTTTATTACCAAGATATTTACTACGATGGAAGGAAAATGTCGGTGGATATTTGATTGTGGCTGTACATAAAATCAAAGATGGGGAAATGACATGTGATATGGAGAGCCAAGGTAAATATTAGGAACTGACAGTGTGTGTGAGGATAATACTGTACTAGTAAACAAAATTGTCTGTCTTGATACAAACTTTACAGAGCATTTGAAAATTCCATAATATTTCACATTGAGTTCCATGTTTCCCATTAAGGGGGTGCGGGAGTAGGGGACAGGACTGGGGGGGTGCGGGAATAGGGGGACAGGCTTGGGGTGGGTAGAAAGCCTGTAACCTATTCCCGTACCCCCCTAACCCCCCACCAAGCCTGTTCCCCTACTCCCGCACTCCCCAAAACCCTCTCGACCCACCCAAAACCCCCCCCCCCCGGCCTGTCTCCTACTCCCGCACCCCCCAACCCCCCCCCAAGCCTGTCCCCTACTCCTGCACTCCCCTAACCCCCCCCTCCCCCCAAGCCTGTCCCCCTATTCCCGCACCCCATTAATGCCATAGTATTACTGAACATGATAAGTAATATATGTTTAATCAGACAGGTCAGTGTGTACATTACAAGTAAAGCAGTATGGAGGACAGGCCACTTGCCCGTATTGGTCCAACTGGAGGAGGAGATGTAAGAGCTTCATGTAAGAAGTGTGGCTACCCTGGCCATCTTACATACCAGTGCCGCAACTTTATTAAGGTAAATTAGAAGTAGAGGCCTACAGTCGCTATTGGTATTATGTATCGTAGAAAATCTCAACTTTAGAGGTGTTACTTCAGGAGAATACAAGTAGAAAAAGTTTCTTGAGATGAAAATTATGAAATGAAGAACTTTGATATCCCTCTTAAAAACATTAATCTAAATGAAATAACTACATTCATTTTATACACTGCCAACTGAATCATCCTGTAATATTTATTGTGTTCTTTTCTAAATTACAGGTTGACCCCAAAAAGGATGTGGTGCTTGATGTCTCTTCCACTTCATCTGAGGAGAGTGACAACGAAACTCCTCTCACTCAACTCAATACTCAAGAGATGGTGGCAAAGGTAAGTGTAAAAAAAAGTGCTGGATAAAACTTAGCATTTATAAATATTGTAATTTTTTCCAAAGCTTATTTGTTACTAAAGGCAAATTCTCCAAAGTTCCACCAATCAACTGATTGCCTCCAATATTATATTTTTAAGTGAAGGATATTTATCTCGCTCAATGTGTACTAGCTCATTGTGCATGTCCGTCCACTTATTTCTAATTTGAGCCATCATACTATGCATCTTGCCCAATATTAGCAAGATGTTCTCCAGAAATGAATGAACAGTCCATGCAGTATATATCCATTACATTTTTCTTGATACAAGAAAAAGTTGTACGTTATATAATTATTTTCACTCCCTATTATCCACAAGTTCTTCTGCTTCACCCATTCCTAATCCATGCTCTCTTACATAGACCCACACTATATACCATTTTCTAGGTCTTGTCTATTTATTTTCCTTCACATATTCCCACTCATACACTTTGTACATCATTAGTTTGATCCATTCTTTCCACATGCTCATACCATCTCAGGACACTTTCCTATACAAAGTGATTTACTCACACCACACCTCTTACAAATAACTGTATGAATGTGCTATAATGTATACTGTACAATTTTATGATACAGGATAATGGTATTTCCTTCCCCTCAGATCCAGGAGGAACAAAGAATGAAAAAGGAACGGAAAGTACATAAAAAGAAACTGAAAAATAAAGACCGATCTCGCTCCCCTGGATGGGTAAAAAAGAAGAGACATTCAGAGACATCTGATAGTGACTTTGATGAGAATAAGAAAAAGAAAAAAAAGCACAAAAATAGACACAGATCTTGCTCTCCTGAACGGCTGAATAAGAAGAGATATTCGGCGACATCTGATAGTGACTCTGCTTATGAGAACTTGAAGAAAAAGAAAAAGAAACACAAAAATAGACACAGGTCTTGCTCTCCAGAAAAGCTGAAGAAGAAGAGTCATTCAGAGACATCAGACAGTGACTCAGATGAAGAATCAAAACGCATGAAAAGGAAAAAACACAAGAATGAGAAAAAGAAGAAAAGTAAAGAAAAAAAGTAATCACATTTGGGTAGCATTTATGTAGTACAGGTAAAGCACTCAGATATTTTATGTACTAAATTTCCAATAAACACATTCCTCATGTAGTTTGTGTTTCCGTGTTAAATTAAGGATGCAGTTTATAACCAACATGATATACTGCACCATGAATAGTCCCCATTCTTTCTTTAATAGTAGGAATTGAACCATATTTTAAAAGAACAAGATATAGATCTTGAATTCCCACTAGGAAAGATGTTTGTCTATTGCACTTCATGAAATAATTGACCCCTCTGGTCTGGGATATTTTCTGTAACCAGTTTATGCATATGTGGACATGGAATAAGTAGTACTATTGAAAATGTGCTAACAGTGCTGAGGGGATAAAGATAGCAGATTTTAGTGTACAGTTTAAAGTGAATGGAAGGGCAGGGTTTTCTTGAGCAGGTAAGGAATGTTAAAACTGAAAGCGTGAGACTTCTATATCTGTCATGACCATTTCCATGAGGATAGTTCTTAGAGGGAACAAGACTTCAGAGTGATACATAGGCATATCAGGTAAATAGGTAAAGCTATCAATTTTCACAATGTGTATGGAAAGCCTGGACAACATCATACAACAAAATTTCTGGCCCTTGATTTTCATTCATAATTGCACTAACTCTGGTGGTTTTATCTCTTATCTCAGTCTCACGCCAGTACCAGAAAGACAAAAACAGACCCTTCACCTCTTATAGGCTGTGTAAATATATGCCAGCCATCATTTCAAATTATATCTGGTGGGATCTCTTGGAGACATTGGAAAAATCCAGTAATGTACCGTAGATATTTGAAAACAAGATTTATGGTTTCAGAAGAATATATTTTCTTAAGCAAATTTCACAGAACTTTTAAAGTGAGGGGAAGGTGTTAACTAACGGAGGAAATGTCAGATAGTAACAGTCAGCCTATTGCTCATATAGCCTTCATCCAAGTAAATTCTTTCTTTCTTTCTTTGTCTAAACAGTGTATATATATAACAAACCTGATAAACCTACATCTCTTTTACCGCGTCCGTAATAAACTCTAATCTCGGTGATTACGTAATGATAACAATTTAGCTTGAAGGAATATGATATTTTCTGTTTTATTTGTCACGATTAAAATTAACTGTGTTTACATCTACATGAGGAATCGCACATAACATATAAATTAACATATTATATAGTTGCTCGACATGGCATTACTTTCCGAGATGAAAACTTGTACCCAGTGTTAAAGAGTGTTTACTACTACTATTTAAAGGGGCCGCTCAGGAACAGTGGTGCCAGGTCTGTATGACGAAATTTCCCCAACTTCAACATCAGAATTTCCCTTTTTACCTCAAAAATTCCTTGTTTACTCCTGCACCTAACATCATCTTGTTATTACGTCTAGTAGAAATTTCTCCATATACTCTTGAATAATCTTTATAAAATTTTCCCATTGGTACCTCTAATTCTTCATGTCTAGGGAAAAGTCACCATATTTGGCAGCACTGTTAATGAATGAAGTTGTGCGCTGATCTGACCAATCAGTTGAATGGGTTGGTAGTTGTAAGATGACGTCATGTCCTCATACTCAAGGGCTTGCAATCAACTCTTTTAAAAATATCGCGTAATTGTATTTGTCACTTGTGTATTGGTGAAAAATTTACCATGTACATGCAGTTTTCAAGTATTGGTAAATGCATATACTTCAACCTGGTTGTTTTAACGTGTTGCTTTTAATTCTAGTGTTAAGAGATAAAGACGAAGTAACCTACATTTTCCCGCGTTTTTGTTCCCATAATTCCCCAATCAAAACATGTCTGCCACATGGGCGAAGGTACGAGCATAGTGAGTACAATTTTTCGCCTCAAAATCAGTTGTATAGAGTCCAGAATAGAATATGCAGCCTTCCCAATCTAAGACAAGGTGTTGATGTAAGAAGCTACAGTGAGATTAAGGGATGTCCATGCTTGATATGAATGAGTTTGATTTGTAAACAAGACAATTTACGTCACGTGGTAGTGGTTCAGTGGTGGGTTTTATGCGCAGTTTCTATAGGTGTGGAAATGTATCTACCATATAGTATTGGTATGAGCTCACCTTGAATTATCTCTAGATATCTAATTGGTATAATTAGGGTTATATGATACTTCTCAAGATTCACTCGCAGAGATACATTTCTAGCGATAAATAACCATATTAATTGGGTCACCTGGTTTATTGCAGGGCTCAAATTTTAAGGAAAATATTGACGGTATTAACTTGATGAGGCAGAACACAATATTGTTCATAATATCTGTTATATATTAACATAGTTAAGTTGGTTAATAATATTAGGTAGATTACGTCACATTATGGACATAGTTTATTTGTATTGGAAATATTGGCATAGATTGTACGAGCATAAAACTAAGAGATATATTTGGTATTTTGATTGTATTATGCAGTGGATGCCAAAATTATTTGTTTTGCAAATTTAATACCACTTCTAATGTCAAGATAACAGAAATATACAGTGTGTAACCTAGCTTAGTTTTTTTTTTACTTTGTGTTCAGTATAAGTTGCATTTAACTCACAAATGTTTGTTAAAATGATTGATTAATTTGCTGTGTGATCTTTAAGAATCCACCAAGAAATTTATTTTGTATGAGATTATGGTGTAATATGAGTGTTTATATAGTAAATTATATTGCAAATATATGCTCAGTAAACTTAATACTGGTGGTGTATAAATGTATACCTTGTCTAGACTAATTAATTTAGCTACAGTATTTAATTTCTAGTTATGTATGTAAACCTATATGGCTGTGTTGTATAAAGTAAAATTATTAGTACTGTAATTATTTAGTTCCCCTTCATACCCCTACAATTATTTGGGAGAGCTTGGGAAATCAGAGGTTTGCATGTTCAGAATTACGGTATATCAAGAATATTTTAAATTGGTAGTTATAATGTTGGAGAATTATTTAAACGTGACCAACTAATGGTCCCAACCTAAGCTGAACTATACCACATTATAGTTTTCCTGGTGTAGCCCTATATATATAGTTGTTCTTACTTATGAACATAGGTAAGCCAAGTGGTGACAGTAACATTGATGCTTAATTAATGTATACAACTGTGAACTATGGAGTGGCTGTGACAGAAGTGCTTCCTTGTACATTTTTTCTTTCACAATTGCTTTGCTCTCACCCTGTTATATCTATGATATTGTATTTCACTTACCTGCTATTTAAGTCATAGTACCTCTCAGTCTCTATAGTTGTTACATCTCGCTTTCCCCTGGAACTTCCCTCAGTGAGGTGGCAGCAAAAGTTTCTCCAGTTTTCCCTGTTCCAATACTCCCTCTTCTTCCATTGTCTTAGGTAGTCCACCCTATTCACCCGTCTAATTCCAGTGGTCTGTCTTTACTGGAGCCTACAACTTTGTAAATTGTCCCTCTTGTATTCTCTCCACATGTAGTACTGGTACTTTGATATGCAACTACATTTAACAGCCGTTGCTTAATTAGTAGAAGTTTGATAGACTGGTAATGCCTTACTTTCACAGAATTTTCCTCTACCTAGAACCAAATTATAATACTTACTGGTACTACAAATAAACCTCCCATCCCCAAAGGAATAAATAATATATCGGTACTGTACAAGACAAACAAATAAGTTCCCAAATAATTTTTTCTTTCAAAGGTACTTATTGGGTGTTTCATTTTAGGTAAAGTATTTTGAATGATCTCATAATAGAAAGAGAATTAGATAAGTTGCTCTCTTGTGTTATAATGTATTGATATAGAGTATGTATGTTTGTAATGTATTGATATAAAGTATGTGTGTTTCAGCAGGAACAAGCTCGGACAAAAGTGGCACCATGTGGGCTGCATCACTAATCTGGTGGCCTTAGCCTAGGATGACCCATGATTTCCGGTTATGTAAGTTTTTATTCATTCAGTACATCCAGTACTGTGTATGTACAGTAAGTTTCTCTTAAAGATTTGATGTAAAGCTAAGCTTCTTTAGCAAGGTAGTTGTGTATAGTTTTTTTGTAGTACGTTATTAGTAATTTGTACATCCTACTAAGTACATTTAGGTAGTTTTCCTTATTATTGAAGGGCTACTGTACTGTACTGTACACACAACAATAAAAACATGGTTACACCTTCTGCATGATACAAAATGACACTACGAATGAAGGTTTTTGTTAACAGATGTGTCTGCAACATACATACTGGTATGCAGGGATACCAATGTGAGAAGGCTGTTATCAAAAACCGTCATTCATGGTGTTATTTTGTATCGCTCAGAAAGTGTAACAATGTTTTTCTTGTTGTGTGTACTTGCTATAATTGTAGTGGCATGCAGCCACTGCTACACATCACAAATTGTGAATGAACGTTGTTGAAGGAAATCAGGATCCAGGTCTCCTTATCTTCAATTATACACATACAACAAGACCTTTTGATAAGGCTGAGCCTATTGATTCTTCATATTCTACGTCAATTGAATCACTGCTTCCCTTGAAATTGTACTGGATTGCAAAGACTATCTATAACCAGGGATCCTTTTGTGCAGCTATACATACGGAAGATCTCAATTCATGATACACCCAGTAACGCTCAAAGATTTATGTGCCCCTGTACCATGGAACAGTCTTCAATATATTGTGTACAGAAATTTGCTATAATGCAGGAATTTTAGTAATTGACACTCACTTCATAGAAATGTCTGTTTAAGTAAAGAAAAAATATATTTATGTGATTATTGTGTGTAATGAAATAGGTTAGACCTCTGAAAAGTTACTCGTCAATGACTTTCTAAATAAATCTTATGCCAGACTTAACACTTCCCATACCGGTATGTGAAAACGAGCAAAACAAGCTTTTGTACAAAGCTCAGAGACACTTAATATATGACTATATTTAAAAGCACTTACTTGATGAGTAAAAGGTTGATAGGAACGTGGTAGTGCGAGAAGTTACCGTACAAACACACACACAAACACACACACAGTGGCAGTATCATAACCTATAAGGTTATAGTTTACATGGTTATGATTACCATCTGTCATTTGGCACAAAGCACAAATTACCTGTACTGGGAAAAAGTGTCAATTTTAATGTCACAAATATCCTCAACTTTGGCTGAGTGTAATAATTGCTTCTCAGTTGGATTTCCTTTCCTTTGGACAGATATTCAAGTTATACCCCACCTGCTTGTGGTGACTTTGCATATACCCTTTGTCACCACCATAGGGATGACACAGACGGGGGCAGCACTGGCCCAGAATATATTGTATTACCCTGAATGGTTTACTATTATATTGTAGAAATAGGGATAGCCAAGGATGCTATCTGAATTGGTTCTCATTCCCAGACCCAGTGATTAACAGAAGAATTACCATAGTGCTGGGACCCACAGATAACAAATAAGACACAAAATAGTGACACATGCTATACAGCAGTTTTGCCACTGACAGGTAATTGATATCAGAATATTGAAGAGAAAAAAGTGACAGTTGCCGGAATTACAGTAGTGAGGGATGCATTCAGAGAAAATGTTTCACTTGAACAGTTCTTTAACAGAGTGAAGGAAATAGAACATTGTATGTCTCATTTTGCAAATATTCTGAAAGATATAGTAAATTATATGTAAAAGGTAAAGGGAACAGTAGAGGGGATGTATGAGAAGGAGGTATTAAGTACAGATGTAGGGAGGATATGAAAGTTTGCAAAAAGAGGTGGTTCAGTGAAGATAGAAAATTGTCATGAAGAAGAGAAGAGAATGTTGAAAGAAGAAATTGAAAAATTAACTGAAAACTCAATGAATGAGAAGAATAAGGAAGATAAGGAACAGAAAGAGAGTATGGAGAAATTTATATAAAAGATCTAGAAGGATGAAAAAGAAAAAAAAGAGCACAAAACAAAAATGAAGTATATTTCTGGAAAGTAATAAAAGAACAAGAAGAATAGAAAAAAAATAAGGTAAAAAAGAAGCTTTGATCCTTTGCCACAGCCTCACAAACAAAATCTATGACACAATCCTGCATAATGACATAAAAGAAGAGGGCTAGTCAGTCAGCAGACATTTGATAATAATTTTATATAGGTATCCCCCAATGAGTATTGCATATTTTTTATGTTTGTGGTTACATGCTAATACAGCCATAGTGTACATTTTGCTGTCTTTAAATACTTACTGATGTGATTAGTAAGATCATCTGTAGTTAGAGAGTGATTGCCATTGGTATCAGTTACTGGATCAAACTCTTGTCATTGGAGTTTTCAATGATGAATAATTATGAGGCAATCCAGGCCAGAGGGGAACCCAAGCCACCATGTTGATCAGTGTATTGGTTTGGGTACTACGTTGGCAGTGCTGAGGTAAGTATTGTATTCTATCCTAACATTTAAAAGGCCTTGGGTTTAATACTCTTACTGAACTCAGGTCTTGTAGGAAGAGGAAACTCTATGCTGTCTCCTGGATGGGCTATTGGAATATTTGGTACAGTACTGTATGGTTTACTTCAGTAGTATTCATGTCCAAAAAATTGGTTTTCCCTCCGACATGAAATGCCTCGTGTAATTGATTGGTAAGTTTCTAAAGTTGTTTGTCTTTTATATATATATATATATATATTTACATACAGTAAAAGTTCGGAAGGCAGGAGAACACGAGACTTCCGAACTTTTAGTTTTTCCAAAGTTACGGGAGTATACCTAAAATTCTGAAAAAAATATTAATTAATTAGAATAATTAAAATAACACATTTTTGTGGTTACCTGTACAATGCAGTAAATATCTGAAGGTGTTGAGGTGTAATCCATATGTGTAGATGTTAAATCCAAGCACTCAAAGTCACATAAAGTAGACATGAATCTTATACTGTACTGTACTGTATAGTACTGTATTACTTTAATCTTAATTTATACCAATACACTGTAATTTTGTTGTGACTTTTTGTGAATATAAAGTTTTTATTTTACATTTTTTGAAAAAAATCGGCAATAATTGGTCAGTCAAAAACCTTCCGAACTTTTGGTCTTTTACTATATACAGTATATAAATATATATATATATATATATATATATATATTTTTTTTTCCAACATTACCTAATTGTTAGATTGTTTACCTGCTGTTTATACAATAGCAGTCATGAATGATATTATAGTAACTGTTGTTTGTTATGTACTTATAATTTGTCCCCCAGAAAAAATTGCTTTGTTGCAATAAAGAGGGATAATAAGAAAATATTTTTTTATGAGGAAATCCATTATTGGCTTTTACCTCCCATCACTTGCGTTATCCATCTTAGGACAAATTGTTGCCAAAGCAGAGGCAAAAAAAAAAAAAAAAATCTCTAGACTGTGCCAAAAACAGACCCACAAAAAAAGTCTTTTAAAGAACAGTCTGGAAGAGTCTAGTTTGCCAGGATTATCCTACTCCCTTCAAAGCACAAGACAGGTTGTTTTTTGCTCGATTGTAGAGGAATCCGTACACAATTTATGTTTGACATCGCTAGACTAGAAACAACAGGAATTTTCAAGAGGAAAGAAAAATATTTATAAGGATGGCATGCAAAATTCTGAATGTCATGTCGACGTAAGTTCTCAGCAAGGAACCCAAAGGCAAAGGGACATGGAGTGGTAATAACTTTGTTTCTTATTAGACTAAGTTTCTTTACTTAGTATATCTTATATCTGAATGAATTATCAGCAGAGTAAAGCACTTAACTGTGCCTACATGCTGTAGATAAGTGTTGTTTAGCATGGCTGCTCTACCTATGATCTGACTAGTTAAAAAGCGATGGTTCTCCCTCTGGTTGGGCAGGTGAGCGTGTGAGGGGCACCTTAGGCACTGCATGACAAGGCTTCCGAGCGGTGGTCCTGCTGCTGTCCTGTGAGTACCACTTCATTGTACTCGCCCTCAACTAGTGCCCAGAGGAAGATTATTAAAGTTCTCTCTAGTCTCTAGACTTAGTGTCATAATGATAAGCACTGATGAAAAATGAAAATGCACAAGAAAACTTGAACAGTGGCTATGTGGAGCCAATGTCCCTCCTGCAGTGGAAATAATGGAACCGCTGTATTGAAGTTCTGACAACTTGAAAATCATGACTGAAAGTCTTTAACAAGATGGTCAGAAGAGTCGGACACTTAAAAAAACAGGCCAGAATTATATGCATGCCAAGATGAAATGGAAAACAAATTTAAGTAATGAAACTTTGGGTAGCAGCTTCTAAAATGGAGGCATTTCTATGTTATCTAATGCAGTAATATTCATGCAGTTGTACCATTGTAAGTACAGTAGGTTTCTACTTTACCGTATTTTCAGTATTCAGTTGAAGTTTGTTTAGTGGAGTTCTGGATTAGAGTAGTTTTAATGATACGGTTAATTTTCTCTCTTGTCAGAAAGGAATAATAGTAAATTGTGGTAGTTGTTAATCTGAATTACTTAGAAATTTCGTGTCTTGTAATGAATTATATTAATATATTGATTTAAAGTAACTACTGTATCTTTGAAAGAGTCAAGCATGGTACTGGTACTCATAGTGAATATTCACATCTTTCATACTTCTAACTATGCTCAAGAGGTTCTCCTAATTGATAACAAGAAAAGACGACACTCATTTTTACTAAGTTAAATTACCTCTGTTTTCAGTGCTCTTACCTTATCTGGAATAAGTTTAAGCTCAGATAATAAGTTGTTAGTTTCTCAGTAATATAAAGTCATCATCAACACCCCATTTCCCTTTTGCCTAGGGGTGAAGAAATGTATAGCAAGGATTCTGCTTCACTCCTTACCCCCAGAAGATTGAGTGGTAAGGTTAACCCACTCCTAAGAGGCTCTGTGCACTACTTACTACTGGCCATGAGGGTAATCATTTGTGCGATAGGTTGACCATATAATTTTAAGAGGAGAAATATTTAACACTGAATTTATGTGCATGCCATCAGAGGAGCATCAATAGTCCATCCATCACGGTATATTAAAGTCGACTGCAGGACTAGAATCCTCATGAGAAGAGTTAGAGCCATGCAATGCTCCCATGCACTGGTTTAGAGCAGGCTGGCAAGAGGTGCATAGAGAAGAGATGAGTTGTTTTTTATACAGTTTGAGAATCAGTGGAGTGGCAGGTATAAACTCTTAACTCTACAATCATGTGGACCTCAGAGCTTCTATGTAGTGTTGTGTTATTTCACATAACCAAGAATGGATCTTTCAAGAAAAGTAATTTCTTATAAGAGATAGTTTTATATAGTATGGCAATCATTGTATGATTGAAATAACACAGTTACGTGGCTTAGACTCGTACATGGGATGATATGTCATGATCTTTAGAAATTTCACTTATCTCTGCAAGCCAATAAAACCACAATAATATGAATAATTAGTTAAGTCACATATCAGAGTTTATGCTTACATCAGAAGAGGCAATATAAAAAGTTACTACCACCAAGTCCCTTGCCTCCATAACCACACACACATACACGCACACACACACACACACATAGTCATTCATTATATTCTGAAGTAGGTAAGCCAGATCTTACTTTCCTGCTCCTCTATTCAGGGATATGATTGAGCTTTAGGCAGGGAGGAAGTATAACATAATAAGCATCTGGCCTTCACTTTGGTTGTTGGCTTTTTTTTGTCATTCGATATAGTATTTGGTTAAGTATAGAATTCCCATATCATGATTTGTTGGTGTAGACCTAATGGCATAATAAGGTACCATTGCATAATATTTGATAACCTTGCATTTACAGTTTTCCTTTAATTTTCTATCACTTTTCTTTTTTAGTGTAGAGAGTTGTGTTATAGTATTGTTTCTATGATCTTTTCATTTTGAGGAATTTCTTGATTGAATTCATACTCAGATATTGTACCTTGTTCAATAGCATATCAAAATTTTCTGGCCACTATGCTGATAACATTAAATGAGGAAATCTGATTGGCTATTTGATATTGATGAACTTATTTATGTATGTGATATTGGCTGTGATCGTATATTATCAGCTAAAGAAAAGTACACTTTGCCTCCTGTCAAGAGATTACTATTCAGGTTATTTGATAGCTCAAATGAATTGGTGTATGTAGTCATATTGTTGTCAGATTTATCTTGGTATTTTGTGGGTGTAATTTCTGTTACTGATGTTCGTACAGTCATTGTGCATGAACTTTATTTTTCCAGGGAAGTGATTGTTGTTTTCTAACAAAGCTGTGAAGGAGGAACCTTGCTTTAGGTGTTGTCTTGTCCGGAAAAAAATAACATTGAAAATATTTCAAAGATCATTTGGAATCCCTTTTCTGTCAACATCAGATGTCTTGAGATGTTTCACTCAAACAGATAATCTGCTTCTGTGTATGTGCAGGGTGTGAGGATTGTCAGAAGAGCCACGAAGGTGACTGTGAGGAGCATGGTCCATTGCGAAGAGTAGCAGACACTGAGGTTTCTACCCGTGCCAGACGTTCACTACCACACATTCTAGAATTAAGGGACTCAGATGATCACACAGGTATGTATGGTACAATACCATAGAACTCCTTTTCTCTTAAACTATAGTCTTTGTTTTAATAATCCCTTGCTGATCTTTATGCTTATTTACTGTTGACTGATGTAGACCAAATGGAAAGGCATATTTGTTTATTAATTTATATATGACCAACATGCACACAATGATAATTACTTTTATGTGTTTGGATTACCCAACCTGAGGTTACATCTCAGTCCAGTATCCTTGCTCTTTCACACTGCCTATAGAAAGATATTATTTACTCTATATAAATTCCAATGCCTCTCCCACAAAAGAATTAGTTTCCCCAGAATAGCTTCAAAGCATTACTATCAAATGAATTTGTAATATAAAAATAATACCTAAAGCTCATATTTGATTAATCCATTTAGCAATAGCTCGACAACATACGTATTATAGAGATTTACAGTAAATTTTCAGGGTTGGTGGAAAGCACTTTAACCTTTATTTTCCTGGCATCATTATGCTACCATTAAATGAAAGTATTATATTGTACATATGTGCACTTTTTATTGCTTGTCATTATTTTGGACAGCAGGAGTGTACACCAAGAAGTTATTGAGTAAACGGCTTCAGTTTGGCCCTCTTCAGGCTGAAAAGGTGCTTGCTGGCAGTCAACAGGTAGCTACAGAAGAGGAAATTAATGAAAGGTTAGTCTTAAATCAATAATGCCACCAATATCTTAAAGTTTGAATTGATGTTGAACATGTATGATTGTCATTAGTAATGACATAAGAAAACAGAAACCATCATGGTCATAATTCTAAAGGGAAAGGAAACACATTTTGTTTGAAAGTTAGATAGCATTATGTTTCTGTTTTAAGTGCCATGTAGAGAGTGCATTTGATTATGGTTAGCTCTGGTCCGTTTCATGTTGCCTGTATAACCACTTTTACTGGGAAGTTCTGTCTGTCCTTCTGTATTCTGATCTCATTTTTCCACCCCTTGAAAAAAGGGAAATGGGGTCTTTAGTGGCTTCTTGGCCAAAAGGAGTATTTTGTGAACAATGTTTATATATTTTACTTTAATGTCCCGTTGGTATTATGGTAGTACTAGTCCTGATGCTTGTCACCAATAATTTTTCAGATTTGGGGTAGTGTTCAAGGTAGTGCAGCGTGAGGGAGACTACATCCTCTTAGACACACAGCAGGAGGAGCACAGCAACTGGATGATTTTTGTGAGGCCAGCAGAGAAGAAGGCTGAGCAGAATTTGGTGGCATATCAGTACTTGGGCGAAATTTTCTTTGCCACGATCAAGGTAGAGCGTGGCTTATTATGATACAGGTAGTGTGGGGCATTGTTATAGTTTAGGTTAGGATTTGCAGGTTACCATTTTATTACATTCTCCCTTGTGTGAGGATTATTGTATTGAGGTAGGATGTTGCATATATTCACCTTTACATATGTCATCATACATACCATTTATATAAATGTAGCAGTAGAAGTACCGAGCATTGCCTGTGTTAACAGATGTATACCAGCAGTGTATTATCCCCTAAACAGAGACATCATCATGTTCCCATGGGTGTCTGGGTTAATATGAAATACTGGGCAATGTGTCAGACTAAAATAATAATATTGCACTTGTATGTAGCAATTGCAGAACAGATTTATTCATGTTCCAGGGTATAGAATAAAAATGAAGGGAAAAAATTGATAAACGCTTAAATCTTTTAACCCCGGCAAGCTATATTTCACATAAATAAGTGTCTAATTTCATCATTAGTGCCAAAGTTTACCATATAGGGTGGTCTTTTGCAGTTGTATACTGTATACTTGTGGCTTTCACTGCCTCCAAAACATAGTTCCTTTGCCTTTCAGCTAGTGCTGATCTTCCAAATATATGATCCAATCCATATGACTCAATGAATATTTTACTCAGTAGTTTCTCATTTACTATTTCCAGTTTGACAGAGATCTTAGAGATCTTATATTATACACCACCACCTTGAAAAGAGTCAACTCGGGACAGAAATATGTTAATAGTTTGTGATATGATACATGTAATTCCTGTTATAGATCATGTCTGCCATTAGTTACATCTCTTGCCTTCACAGATTAAAGACAGGGATTGTTCTAAAGGTTTGTGTATTGATTCCAGAACTACTTTGATTTCAGGATATTCCGGCACAATGTGAACTCAAAGTGTGGTATTCAAAGGAGTATGCTGAGAGGATGGGAACAAGAATACTCGCTGGTATGGTATACTTTTACAAATTTGCAAATTATAAATAGAAGTGTTTATTGCATGTACAGTCTACCACTGTCATAGTACATACAAACCAGAGGGAAAAAGAATGTTCATTGGCAATTGTCTAAAAACTTCCTTACACCTCCCCTTTCTTCCTTCCTTCACATTCATTCCTTGAACTGCTTTGATTTCAGCAACAGCTTGAAGGTATGAGGGAGGAAGGGGGAGGTGTAGGGAAGCTTTTAGATAGTTGACAATTAATATTTATATTTTCTCTGGTTTGTACACACTATGACTGTACACTTAGATGCTATTATTATTATTATATTATTACATAATACATCTCCTAATGACCAAATACGACTACTTTTACACATTGGTCAGATAAACATCTGAGATATAAAGATATAGATATTATTTTTAACACTGAAACTCTCCCAGGATAGTACTACTGTCATTGTGTGAGGACTTAAACAATTGCTTGACTACCTGTTTATTTGTCTTAAAAGTAGGTAGCTTGTTACATTTCCTTTGGGGTGTCAAAAAAAAAACAAGTAAAAAGACCCACAGTCATGAGACTATAGTCACCAGTACCAGGTGTATTTCAAGCTGGAAATTTTAAACACACATATCATGCACTTCTGAACCTTTCCCCACCTCCCTACCTATCTTCACATAGTACCTCACTTATCTGTCTTTCATATTCCTTCTGATATCCTCCGTGTACTGTAATGTGGTAAATATCTGAAAGGCCAATATAATTGGGTGAGGAATAAGGATGTTGTAATTCAGCTCCAGAGTGCTTGGGATGACCAACTTCTACTACTGTATCACAGCAGTAGCCATTTTATATATTGTACTTTTGACATTTTATTATGAGGGAAGTGGTTCAGTAAATGTCATCATTGCAGAGGAGGGTGTTTCATGGCAGTTTCGCACTCGTCAGAGGTTTCGGTGTCGTGGTTGTGAGGTTGTGTTCAGTAGTGGTGCTAGCCTTGCCAACCATCGCTGTGTACGAACATCTCAGACTACCATTGCCAAGAGCCACAGCCCAAGTCTACGTGGCCGCCCGGGGAAGAAACATGTAAAACGTAGTGGAAGCCAGCAGCCTGCCCCAACTCCTTCCACATCAGGTAAGAAGGTAGTTGCAGTAACTCAGGTCTTAGAACAATATCAGCAACAACAGCAACAGGAGCTACAAACTCCACCAAGACAGCCACCACAAGCTTCCAGTACTGACAGGTCAAGACCACCAAAACTCAAGGTGGAAGCCTCTTCACCTGTAGAATCCAGCGACTCCGATGACAGTGAAGGTGTTGTTGTCACTCCCCAACGTAGAAGTCCCCGATCCAGTCCACGTGGTCGTGGTTCTGCTTATACCTGTAGTGTTTGTCAGAAGGTATTCCACAGCCCTGGAAAGCTTAAGCAGCATTCATATTCCCATACCGGTGAGCGACCATTTTCCTGCACACTCTGCCATAAAGCTTTCTCATCCCGATTCAAGCTTGTGCGACATCAGTTGATACATACCACTGAGCGTCAGCACCAGTGTCCACTTTGTGATCGTAGCTTTCATAGGAAAGACCACTTAAAGAATCACATTCAGATTCATGATCCTAATAAGCAGTTCAAATGTGAGAGGCCTAATTGTGGCAAGGAGTACAATTCTTATATGTCATATAGGAAACATTGTGCAGTGCATGCTGCTGAAGAAGGAGACTTACAGTGTAAAATTTGTCAAAAAATGTTTGAAACAAAGCCAGATCTTATTTATCACCTTAAGGTTCATGTGGGGTCTAGATCAGTTAAAAGCCCAAGTGAGAAGAAATTTCAATGTGATCATTGTGACCGTCGTTTCTTTACTCGGAAAGATGTTAAGCGACACCTGGTGGTTCATACCGGAAAGAGAGACTTCAGCTGTACCATCTGTCCACAGAAATTTGGTCGTAAAGATCACTTGGTCCGGCACATAAAAAAGAGCCATGGTGTGTCTGACCTGAGTCGGGTGGAAGGTCTGGAGTCCACTCCTGGGACCTCTGCACCTCAGGCTCTCTCCCCCAGCCTCAGTGTTACTTCTTCCCCACCGCCATCTACCTCCACAAATCCAACGTTTCCAATGGTTATACTTCCTGAGCCAGTGGCTGGGCCATCAGGGCTTTCAGGCTCCCCTGGACTGGCTACATCCTCAGGCCTAATGGGTCATACATCAAGTGACTCTGAGTATATCACATCAGATCATCCATCATTCCAACCAGAATTCAGACTTTTTGAAGAAGCCATTAAAGAAGAACCTGAACTGCAGCCAAGCATGGAGGAAATTGCACCTGGAGGGGATGACCTGAGTAAGATCCTTGGGATGTACCTTCCCTCTGGTTCTATAAACCTTCCTGGCCCTTCTATTCTTGAAACTGGTGTCCAGGGGGAAGAAGGAGAGGGCCAACGCAGCTTGCTTGAATCAGCATTACTACGACTACCACAGGAACAACACAAGGAAGCTGCAGTTCCAAGTGAAGGTGGAAGCTACCAGGATGAAGCTTTGACTCAGGCACAGGAATACAGTCAGGAAAGTTTAATGTCTGTAGGCATGTTGGAGGGTGCAGTAGCAGCTTCAGGGATGGCTGGCCATTCCTTACACTCTACAACACTGGTATCCCATCATGCTAGTGGTAGTGTAGTACCTGCTACTACCACTACTGTCCCTACTACTACCACTAGTGCCAGTCCAACCACGACTGCCTCTATCCTCCCTTCTTTGCCAGGCTTTGACCAGGCATTTCCCTAACATGGCCACCAGGAGTCATTGATACACCCAAAGGAGTATAGACCTCAAGCTGAGAGTTGAAATCCGTGCCGTAAATAGTTATGTTACTGTACTTGTGATTGTGTAGAAAAACAAAAACAAAACTGAATAATGTTTTGTGGATGGCTTGAGGATACAAAGTGAAGTGAAATAAATTGATGATTGGTGATCAAGGATTAAAAATGACAATTTTATCTTTAACTATAGTTATGAACAGTTGCTTATGTTTATGCATTTTTAGTGCCAGATTAATTTTAAGTGTCTGCTGCAATATTAAGTCATTAGAGTATTCAACTCAGACACAGTTTATTCCACTGAATACCTTTGGCAGATATATATTTCAAGTTTAAGAAAGCATGTTTGCAAATTTTATTATTTGAGGTGCTCCCAGGCACACGAAACCAAGCGCCATATTACTCACTTTTCCACTGTTGCCATAATATTTGATGAGATGAATGGTAACATGATGGCTCAATGGCCACAAAATCATGTTATATTGGTTAAATATTAAAATAATGCGTGAAAACGATTGCTTTCTACTCTTTATAGTAAGCTTTTTGTATGGGCTCTTGGTCAGTTATGCCAAAAAGCATCTCGTATTATGCAAGACGTATAGGAAAGACGTCAAAAGTCAAGAGTGCAGCTTTTGTTCAGAAAAGTTTTGTTGGCACCCAGCAAGTCTCATCAGTCACATCTGGAACCAAGTACCTGATTGGCAAAAAATCCCCATGGTAGTGTTGTAGGACCATGATCTTATCCCTCACCTTTGTTCAAATATTGTTCAGTACTGTGTGTGTCAGTTGATGTGCTGCGAGTGGATGTATTGTGTATGGACTGCATTTCCTTGGAATTTAGATAGAATATTTATGCCTCTTGCTTTAATGCATAATAGCTACTTAGTAAATTTATGTTGCTTAAAGGTATAAAGTAAAGTTGCAGTCTTTACATGGACTAAGACGGGTTTGACTTTTAAAGTCATATTACTGACAAAATGAACAGTCCTTAGTGAAGGTGTGGGATGAGATATGGCCCATATTGCAGTAGTCAGTATCATCTTCTAGTTCCTGTAGTTATAGTTTCTTAAAATCCTGTCATAGTTTTTATCTTTTCTGAATTTTGAATTACTTAAGATAATTATTATTCTTCAAGTCTAAAGTCCTTTTCTACCTCTGTTAGGATTAAGAGTGATGTAAGGTAAAACAGGAGTACAAAGCTGAAGGTTTGGACATTATCTGCAGTGGTTTAGTGTAATGTTTGCTGATCACTTGTGGTATTGTCAGTTGATAGCTGGAGGCAGATCAGGGCGTAATATTTACTTTATTGTTTGAGAATCATCACTTGGTTGCAAACTATGCATTTATGTTACATTGTTCATCTTACCATAGTCATTCTATCAATAGATTTTATCGAGAGACTGAATGGTTTGAGAAATACAACATAGTTAGTGTTTGTTGAGAAACCCACCCATGGCTATATTTGGGTATTATAGCTATTGCAAGTGTCTTTAGAATACTGTAGGATGTTAGATTTACTGCTATTTTAAGTTTCACTGTAAGGATAACTTTCTCACAGGCATTGAGTCTTGTAGCAGTATTTAGGAGTAAGGTCATCTTCACACCAAAGCAGGAATTGGATGTTATCTCGATGCAAAACATGTAACTATATGCGTCAGGAAATTATCGGACATGGTATGACCTATTAGATTAATTGACGTTCTTCGTCAAATTATTCTCAACACCACAGCAGATTATATTAGATTTAACTCAACTGGGAATTTACTTCAGAAAACATCTGATTGCAGCCTCATTCTTACAAGGCAGTTTTAGTTCTGGTGTCACAAACAAGTCAGTCATGATAATATTTGTTCCATAACTCTTGTTAACAGTATTTTATTTTGATCTGGAATACTTGAAATCATTTGTTACTGAAAATTTTTGCCATAAAAAGATATTAATTAAATTATTTTGTTTTTAATCACTTATAAAATTTTCAAGTATTTATTATTACATTAAGTTTTAAACATTATTTTTGGTGAACAATTTAAATTCAGCTTTGTTTAGCATACCACCAGATTTGTTTGTCAGGTTCTGAATCTCTGGCTTGACCATTACCTAATTTCACTGATCATTCCAAAATTATACAAGTTGCAAATACAGTTTACATTTAAGTATCTTTTTCAGTTCTTAATTTTTGGATCATTATTGGTAGTGTTTTCAGTACACTGTATAAATTAACATTAAGATAATTTTTTTTTAACTGTTTCAAGGGCAACATAGAATATAAATAATAAGTGGACAGTGATGTGATACAGTCGGCAGCAAAAGTCTTGTCACCACATAGACCACTTTATGAAGTATGGAAATTTAAGTTTCTGTTGCTCCTGAACTGAAAATCAATAGAAGTTTATTAATTAACTCCCTGGATATAGTAATTCTGTATGGTGATTGTGTTTGTTTGATGATTACCCATAGATTTGAGGGCGGTTGTGCATGCGGTCAGTCGTACACATCAAAATTAAGCCCTCAGATATCGTGTATCTTCGGATAATGCAACATGGGTCTTCCCCCAATTAATTCGAGTTAGTGAGGGTTTACTGTACGTATATAACACACAAATCAATTGTTCAAAATGGACAGCTTGCTTAAAGCTCACATATCTGTATAGGATGGGTAGAATTATGATCCATTGTGCTACATCCATAATATGTAGTAGATAACCAAATGAAAAAAAATGATAACCAAAAAGAAATATGTGTTACACATGCTGGTGGTATGGAGTGAAGTCACTGTGAATCCTTAATATCACCTTGTGGCAGCTGTTTCCACACACATGCATTTTTTCTTTGTATTTTCATACTGCAGTTTGAAATTTGTTAGCTCATTTGTTCACATACCGGTAATTAAAAATTAGATAATATTTTTATGATATACATATTGTATGATGGGATGAGAAACTCTTCAAAGAGTAATTAAATAATAGGGAAAATGTTAATACAGTAATGAAAATATGTATTTGATGTGTGTGCTGGTGCTTATTATTATGGTCTGATTACACCTACCCCTAAGTCAGGGGTGGTGTATCCATGCAGGTTATATATAGATTATTATTCATTGTTGCAAGATAGTTGTTTCATTACAATTTCTATATTTATATAATGTACAGTAGAGTTGTCTCCATCACAGATTTGTACATCATTATTCATACCCTTTGAGGCAGGGAAAAATATTTATCCGAAAATTTTAGCAGCTTCAACCCACCTTTGTCAGGTATGGGCAAAATAATGATGACTTATATAGCAGCTTCAACCCACCTTTGTCAGGTATGGGCAAGATAATGGTGACTTACTTTTTTACAACAATTCAGGGGGGATTCATTTGGCGGAGGTTTGCAATCTCAAGAATACACTTTCTTTTGTCATGTGTTATTGAATGAGGCAGCAGTGCACTATGTCCCCAGCTGGTGTACCACTCTATTACACAAAATATTGTTGGAAAGATAGTATTTTCTACAGACAAAATAATGAAATTTTACTTTATTTTCTGTCATATAAGGTGCACAGGCATGTATGACTATTCCCAGTTTAGGGAAACATTCCAGGAAATGTTAGAATACATGTGGCCTAACATGCACATGTATGGTGGAACAGTAGTTATATGTTCACAGAGGAGAATTTGCACAAAGTCTCACAATCATTACCAATGAATTGTACGTTTTGTATATATTAATTCATTCTCAGTTAATCTATCTTGGCTACTTAAAAAAAAAATAATAATCCTTTGTTGTTGATGGCGTGTTCCTTTGAATAATGGAGAGCACCAGATGAATTGTATGCATGTGTATTCGTAATCCCAATACCTAATGACAAATGTATATTTTTATCTAAATTTATTATTCGTTGATAGTCTTACTATGATTGCAATATGCAAAAAATTGTTGCCACCATTGATGTGAAGTGGGTAGACTTTAAGTGGATAAAACTATAACAAACTAAGGTTTAAAATTATTCTTATAGGAAAATATTTTTTTGTTAGCCATGTGCTAAAAATGAGCTTATTGGAGATTGTTGTACTACTCATCTTTTCAGTATATTGGAGATAGATTTATTCACTTTCGGAACAGAGAGGGAACCTCTGTTATACAAACTTCAAAGTTTCAATATTCAATATTGCTGTGGTGGACACGTTTTTCATGCTGCTATTTATTCCAGCAGGACTTTTATTAGCTAATACCTCTAGTGGTACCATCAGTAGATATGTAGCCAGTTCCTGATCACAATTGATAATTTAATACAACTTTCGATGCCTATAGTTTCTCACCACATCACAAAGTGAAGTGGCACACCTGACTTCTGAATTAGCCCACACTTCTGATTGAGTGGAGAAAAAAACAGTTCCTTTAGCTTTCAACTCGCTCTAATTTTCCAAATGACAATCCCCTCTTTTTTCAAAGACAAAAAGAAAAGTGCTAGAGTGAGATGATCTGATCTCTATCAGTTTGCTTGTACAGTAACACCCTCCCCTGCATCATGACATTCTCTGAACTAATATTTTCTCAAGAAAAATGGCATTAAGTTGGATTTTGTGTAGCTGGAAATGGTGTAAAGAGGGATATTACTGTACAATATACAGTTTAATTTTCATTTTTCTGTTTGATGATTTTAAAATCATAGTTTAGTTTTTTCATTAACTTGAACTTTTTTAGTGAACAAAAAAGTTTTATCACTTCTGTGGTTGTCAGGGTCGTAAAACCCATCTCCATTTAATTAGTCTTCAGCTGTGCTTGATATATTGTACAATCGTTCACCAAATGATCCATTTTCTATAAATTCTTCCCAGTTATATAACATTGGTTGCCTGTAAATGACAGTGAATCAGGGAGGAAGAACTGCCTATGCATACTGGTCTAGCTGAGATGGTAGATGGTATAGCACCAAACGTTAATGATCCTTATGTTTTACGAAGATTGTAATGTACAAAGTTGATGCTGTTTACAATTGTGTACCAGAAATGCATTGTCATTTGGTTTTCAATTCAGACAGATATCAGAAAAATAAGTGTGTGTTACATACTGGTAAGCTAGTCCTGTGTATTCTTCCATTATAGTACTGTACACTTAATAGATCACTAATGTTAAGATTATTGTAGGAAACGGGTATCATTTTGGGCTTGATAAAAAGGTAATACTTTCTATAAATTCTTCAGTTATGCCTTCAAAATTTAATGTGCACAATAGTTTACACCAAGGACACAATTGTACAGTTACTGTATTGTAGTTTGTAGTTTAAAGGGTAATAAGCTATTTACAGTGACATGGCAACTATTGACTCAAGTATACTGTCCCAAGAAACACACAACTACATTTTAGGAGGTACAGTATATTAAGGTGTATGGTAACGTCATTTATATTATGTAAACAATGAAATTAACTCAGCCTGTTGATTGCAGTTTGATCATTTTTTATAGATACAGTAAAACCTCTTAAAGTTATAATAATAATAATAATAGGTGCTCCAGTAAGAGTAAGGTGATTGTTTTGAAGAGAGTAGAAGCTGGAGTGATTGACTTTGCAGTCTCATACAGGGTAAAGTTACCAACTGGGATTTGGTGTGAGATAGTTTTGGGGAGTGAGAGGATGGGGGAAGATAAAGTAAAGGAGTACACGTGGAAACATTAAAGTGGAAATCGGAGAGAGAGAGAAAATGCAAGCGAGATGGGTCATGGGAGTAATTGGTGAAGCATTGAAGGGTGGAAGTGAAAAAGAGACTGATAAATTAAGTAGTACAGAATAGTTGTGTGATCTGAATGAGAGACAATTGGTGTTGAGTGGGTGGGTGGGGTGGTTGAGAGGGTGAAGCATGATACACATGAAATGTTTTTTTTTTAGAATGAGTGCAAGACGGGTTTTTTACAAAGAAGGTATACGAGAATGTAGTTGAGGAACCTGGCGTGAGATGCAGACCATTGGTCATAATGATGAACAGGGTGGAAGAGTACATGAGCAAAAGAAATTTGAATGGAAAAGGAGGGCTTGACCAAGCAAAAAGAGAATATAGAAATAGGGAGAACTAGATACTTTTCTGTTGTAGGCATCGATTTGGGGGAGTGTTCCTGGAGTGAACAAGGCGTCGTTTCTATCTATAGATAGAATATGGTGTTAATATTGCTATTAAATTTTCTGCTCTATTTCCAGTGTAATAATTCTATATTACTTGAAAAAAAAAATAGAATATATTAAATTTTATCTGCAATGTTTTTTATGATTTATTTTATATTTATTCTGCTCTAAACATAAAAAATAAGTCATCCCAACTAATAGCATAGTTTCTTACCAGTCGTTCTAATAAAGGCTTTTACATTGCATTACATTACTTCTGTAATTTAGGTCCTCTAATTTCTACTTTGTTGAACGAATATCGCGTTGGAAAAACTCGCGTTAGAGGAAGTCTGACTGTATGTGTGTATATACAGTATGTACATAAAATATTGTCAGTAGATAATTATATATATGTACTATTGTCAGTAGAGACCTATACTTACTGGTAAATAATGTTGCTGCTGCTGTATATTAAAGACACTTGCACTAGCACTGTAGATATTTCAAATTTCATATAACATTGAGGTTTACACAGACCATTTAAAGCATGAGAATTCAGTATTAATGAATGTGGAAGACATTGTGTAAATACAGTAGAATCAGATGATGTAAGGCAATTGGAGGCTACTGACTACAAACTATATAATAAAATGGGTCACTTAAACTAGCATAACCTGTTTCTAGGCACAGTTAGAAGGAATCAGTTACTCCAATTTACTTACATTATTATCTTGCCCCAATTAATTGTCAGGCATTATTATCTTGCCACAATTAATTGTCAGGCTGTTTGTGTGTATATGTTCAGTGCTTTTTGCACAGTACAGGTACAAGATAGGAGTGCTTGAGAATGTTTTCCCTCCACTGCAGGTAATTGTGCTATACAGGGTGACTAAGCCATTATTTGTTGACACGCGTACTTCAATAAGGTCGTTTTGTCTGTGAATTATGGCATTTTCATATTTGTTTTTGCTCCACTAGGTGTCCACAACTCACTCATCTGTACACCAACTAAGTAACTATCTGAGTATTTTTAGATCTGTGAACACTGAGGCAAAGAATCAGTATTTTTTTAGATTCAGAAATCTTTTAGCTAAGTATCAGTGTTTGTTTAGATTTACAGATACTGAGGCTGCTAAGAATCAGAGTGTATATGGACAGATGAATACTAGGTTTTCACAGTTACAAGATGTATGTACTGTATACAAACATGAATTAGTAAAGTGGTTTATATACATGGAAAGTTATGGGCCAGGAGATGACAAAGATATCTCTATATATTGTGTATAGCAGCATCATGCTGGTCATAATATCTAAGCCTGTGATTTTTCTTGGCAATGAACTCAGAGTGTCATTATTAACAAGGCCACTGTGGATGTACAAAGTGAGGGAAAAGGACCAGGAGCTCAGGACAAAGGCTCAAGTAATGATAAGGTGTTGGCATGCGGAGGAATTGCCATTACTTAGAGGCTATGATGTTGTAGGCAAAGGAGAGATATAGATACTATTTATATTTTTATACAAAACATTTTTCTCGTAATTTTTTTTTCGTTTTTCTGAAGAACCAACCTTTTGACTGATGATTTACTGTTGGGTGAGACATCTGTGAGAACTCTTATTTGTTTGTTGACAGAGTCTGTGTGTGTTGATTTATACTATGCATGCTGAATTGCACATGAGGTACAATGAACAAAAATGTTATTTGATATAGTATCCAAGTATTTTTATGTCAAAATACTTGATGATGCAACAGCTAATGTAATTTTTTATGTGTCATGTAATTGAAGCACTTTTATTTTAATTAATTACATTAAGTAAATGTTAAATTTGTATGGACCAGTATTGAATAATTGAATGTAAGTGCTATTTTCTTGGTAAATTTTAATACCACATAAGAGTAGCATGTATTTGATGAATTTTATTAAATTTTGTACAGTACAGTAGTACAATAAGTTAAAAAAAATTCCCAAGCTGATGCCTAATGGTGAGGGCAGCCTACGTAATGTAACATAGCAGATCCAAATACAGTACATATATATTACACACAAATTGTAGATATCCAGATTTATGATAGAGTGTGGCCAGAATGTTTGTACAAACTTTCCATGATTCAGGTTCATTATCTCCAAATGCTGAGAAAATGGTCTATATGCAGTTTTAAACATAGGATTAATGTTAATTGAATATTATTATTATTATTCAATGACTAGAGCAGTGTAAATGAATGAGGACAAACCAAAGAACCTGAAATAAACACCATTAATCCTCTCACGCACAATTTCTCACGTATCATGATAATCCTCCCGGAAATGGACAGTTCACTATTTAACTTGATTTTTAAACACCTGTGCTTATTCCCGCTGAAGTGATTGAACTCCAAAACATATTGAAATGATTCAAGGGAATATTTAGTTGTAAAGTATTTATGTATACTGTTACCATAATATGTATTTTTGGAATTACTATATTGTACATTTTTTTGTCAGGTGAATATCAGGATAATATTCTGAAATAACTAGTTCTCAAAGGAATATGGCATATGTATTATAGCTGTAAAATATATACAAAACTTAAAGATATTCACCATGTGTCTATTACATGTATATGTTTACCAAATATTTTGAGTTTGAGGGCTAGTTGCTGACTGAGCTATCTCTTTCCTGTTTGTTTTTACTCCTTCCCTTATTGCTTTCATATTCTCTAGAAAATACTTTGTATTTTCTATTGCATTAGACACACACTGTAATGGGCTGCACTTTCTTAACTTGGAAGGCCATAATTGAGTAAAAGAAAAACTAATTGACCTTGTCATGACCATGTTGGTTTGTGGTTGCTCATGTCAAATTCTTCAGTCTCCTTTGGGCTCTTCTGTATTACTTTCTAATGTACAGGATATGCCTTTCATTGATGTCAGTATGGAACAGCAGAACACCAAAAAGACTTATTCATCATAATTGAGACCCCATTTTTTATTTTCTGAGGAGTGAATAATCACTAAAATATAAATTGTGCGCAAGAGGGTTAATGTTTCTGTAGAAGACCATCTGTAAATATCTTTCTATGAAATTTTGTAGGCTATATGTTTATATCCCAGATTAGCTAATAGTGAAGTGAAGTGAAGTGAAGTGAAGTGGTCTCCATTCTTGTTTTCTGGAATTATTTTTGTTATAAGAGTCAGGAAAGCCAACACGAGAATATTTCTCTTATCTGAGATGTTATGAAAAACTTTAGTATCAGGTTAGTTATAAATACACATGTTTATTATGGCAGCCTTCTTTAACAAATATGATTCAACCCCTTGAAGATGCAGATAATTTTCCTACTGTATGCTTCCTCCTAGTTTGAGATAAAGACAAAAACTAAATATTAATTTTCATTTGAAGAAATGATATTAACATGTTGAAGTTACCACATGGCCTTAGCTGCTGAATACTACACTATTATGGCATTATAGTCCTGTTGAGAAATTTGAGGTTTATTTGCTTTAGATATTTGATAATTCAGTCAAACAGTATGACATATCACACTAAAAGAAATTGATAGTGTTTAGGACTACAGTATATACAGTGATGTAGGTTGTATTTAGTTCACTTAAGCCCCATCCACACGAATGGATAGAGCGAAGCGGATATTGCCTGCTGAGCTTATTTCTCTCGGTTCTTTAGCAGTGTTACCAGATGGATCAGTCCCCGGCAGGCTCCACACTATCATGCCAGCAACCTACCAACCAAACATGTATATTGGAACTGGTTTTGGAAACAATGTATGCCTGATGGTGTTGACAGGGCCTAATACATGTGAGGATGACATACTGACTTGCCTTTATGAAATTGGAGACTTGTTACAAACTATAGTACAGTACTGTAAAGTATATCATAAGGGGCTAGTCAGTGTCTTGGCATAGTTAGGAGGAATAAATTAATCTCTAGCTTTCTGTCAAGGATCATTATTCTCCAGGTTTCTTTCAGCACCTGACCCTCATTTATGTCCATTGCTATTGATTTTCTCCACCACCCATTATTTTTCTTTGGCAGTTAATTTTCCTTGTTGTAATATGCTATTTTCTGATGCCTATATTATTTTTTCTCAAATGTATACAATACTCCATTGTAGCTAAAGGCATTTGGTCAACAAGCGAATCTATTCCTTTTGGAGTTTAGTTTTAAAAAATATGAGATGAAACTGCGAAATTTCTCATTGAACATAAATTAATGTTTAGCTCGTTTTGTAGCTCTGAAGATAAGTAATTCGTGGTCTTAAGTTACGGAGAGAATAAGTTTTAAGTCGTAATACTGCACTTTGTCATTATGAAGAAATGAGAGTGTACATAAATGAAAATACAGTTGAAATCCTCAAATAAAATTTTTTGGAATGCAAAGGAAAAAATACACATGATTCATTATCTTCATAAAGAAAAGTGAAGTATGTGAACCCTGTTTGGAGTTGAAGGTTCAATTACCACCAATGTAAATAATAACAGAGCCATAACCAGGTTGCTCAAGTTGATGATATGGTGCTAGAGTAGTGGTATGTGTTTTGGTTGTGCTAGAGCTGGTAAGTAGTGAGCACATTACAGTTGTCTTTGTAATCATTGTTTGAGTTTTTGTCAACTTGTAAAAAATTCATTCGTCCATTAAGATTTCATAGGTGCAGGTGCTCTACTGTCAAAAACATAAGTTGGCAAGTTGTGCAGCATTCATCTACTTTTCATGACCCATATATAGATATGAAGTAGGAACTCATTTAGAATTCCCAAAAGAGCTATGACTGGGTAATGAAAATATGATGAATACTCTTCCACAAGCCAAGCTATTAACTTACCTCTGATGACAGCAGACATGAATTTCATTTGTGGCACAATTGTACTTTCTCTTTTGTGTGAGTACACCATTGTATAGTACAGTACTGTATACTGTAGTGAATACAAACACATGATAATGTGTGAAATAAATATCACTGAGAACCTCACCTGGGGATTGAACTTGGAAACTGTGATTAGTGGTGGTGTGGTACAATTGGCTCTTATAATCAATCCAGGTTTGATCCCCAGAAGAGGTTCTCATTAAGATATTGTAATGCATTTTATTTAGCTTGGATTAAATGCACTTGCTCCTTCAAATCCATTCTTGAGTTATCCAATAGTAAATACAGTCCATATTAAGTGAAATTACACCAAACATTTACAAAAATAAATAATAGACAACAGTTTAGGAATTTCAGAATCTACTTAAAATGTGTACAGGACTGTATAGTATTTGGGATATCAGCTGGAAGGGAACTGGTGTAATTTCACCATGTTAAAAAGAGTGCTGTAGTTCATGTACTGTAGGAGGAATGATGACACTCCATGTTGAGCTTCCTTGCATGCTCAGCCTGTTATATTAACACCTCTGGGACAAGGTAGTGACCATGGACCAGTACAGAAGGTCCATGTTGTGTGGATCCATATTCTATTCCTTAACATTTCTGTCATACCACCTCCACAAGTGTGTTCTATAATGTTTTCCCATTTGGTTTTGTATTGGTATTATTAACTGATCCGTTTTTTCTTATTCATCATTGATTATATTGTGCACAAAAGTATGAGAATCCTCTTCATGCTGAAAGTTATTATATATTTTTCATAAGCATTAAGATATGCTTTTGTAGATTAGTAGACTAGCCTATTTTTAAACTTGTGCAAGAAATACACAATTTCATGAACTGTGAGGTAATATGATTTTTCTGATTGACAATAAATGTCGACGGCCAATATTGTCAAGACTAATAAATTGTCATGTCTTGCCACACAGAGTTAGAAGTCATACATTTGCCTCTACATTTTCAATATCAGTTGTTGACATATTACAGTCAACCAAAAAGTACCATGAATTATTATCAAAAGAATATTGATAATAATTCTATTTGAAGAGGAGTCATTGTTATGATGCCTTGCTACTGCCTTTGACATTTTCTATGGCATAACCCTCATAACTGTTGTAGGAGGTAGGGAGAGTGCCCTGGTCCATTCACACATTTGGTCATACTATACTAGGCTCACTTGTTCCTACTAGTTGTCTATTGAGCCTCTTCCTTTTGGGTATGTTATAGCACTTGACAATTTTCCACTTTTTCCGTGACAGAGCCATTTACAAGTGTGTACCGTATTCAGTTGCCTGCCTCAATGCTTTCCCATTTATATCCAGGTCATTTTATCACTTTAATGGAAAGACATTTTCCACTTTTCATTACCCAATTAATGGCTTATCTGAAATGAATTGGTCTTCTTTCAAAAATATAATGATATGGTATATATAGGATTCTTTAAATATTTCTGTAACTTGTAGTGAAATACAGCCTGCCTTAGCTTGACAGAATGCATAAGGAACAACAGTGTATGAGGAAGAGCCTTCATTGACCACATTTTGCTACTGCTTTTGGTCAGTAGGAAATGAGCCTTGGCCTGAAGAAGCAGTAGTTAAAATTTGCCAATAAAGGCTCCTCCTCATACACTTGTAGTAGGTCTTGAAAATTTATGTGTATTATATTAACCTACTTACAAAAACTTTACCCAAAGTTGTTTTTAGTTGAAACAACAAGGAATACAGCCTTTAATGCTATGCAGAGCATTTTTTGCAAGGTGTGGATCAAGTATCCCCTTGCATAGATTTTTGCCTTACCTTGTTACTGTACTGGCACCAAATTTTGTTTTACTAAACTGGTGAGAGAGAAATTTAATTTAAAAAAAAAATGGATTCTTGCTATTGACTAAAGTAGCCGGGGAAGTACTTTGCTGCTACAGAAATCTATAAAATAGTCTATTGCCTGATTGATTATGTTTCTTTTGTGTGATTGGTCGGTTAACACAAATTTGATCTTTTAAGAAATTAACTTCTTTGTAGTAATACCTATATTATGTACTTAGTACATAATGGTGTCATAAACTGCACCATTACTGTCAAATGCATCCATCTTAATGGCATTTATCTATACACAGTTATTGCTTTACTGTGAATGCTCTAGCAGAACACCACTTAAAGCAGAGAGAGGAAAGGGCAGTATCAGAGAACCTTAACCCATATGTGTCAGGCAAATCCAATTGGCACTTCTGGCATTTTTTCCTAATTTAAAAATGTCATTAATTCTGTAACTACAGTATCTGTGTTGGAGACAAAATGATAGCATTCACAAACTACAAACTTTAACTTTAGGTTAGACCAGAATGAGACCTGTAGTGTGACTGCAGTGGTGGTGTGAACACTGATGATTTTGTTGAACCATTTCGGTATCAAAGTCCTATATAGACTGGTATTATTAAATCGACTTTTCAGATTCCCTTGCTGAAATAGGTTTTGAAGATATTAATACCCTCCACCTTTACCACCAAGTTGGTTAGATTTCCACTGTATTTGTGTGAAAATTGTTGGAGTGATTGCTTGTATGAATGGCCTACCTATGTGGAAAGAAATATACTGTATTTATGATAAATTGTCCTTTCATCTATTGAGTGAAATATGTCTTGAGGAGAGGTATATGTTCTTGGCATATTGGAGGCCATCAGTTCCTTCAAAGTTTGCCAGAAAACTGTAACTCTGTACAAGTGATCTGCTTTGTGCTACACTTTGGAGGAGTCTGTATCATACAATTTGCCAGCAACATCTTAATCCCCTTAAATTGCATTTATGGATATAAGGAAAACAACTTTAAGCAGTAATTATGGAAAACTTTAACTGGAGAATAAAATTTTCAATATTTTCACAATAATTGTGATTACTGTTCATAAAATATTGTATTGGGTATTATTTTTTTACTGAAAATTTTACTTGTACTGCTTCAGGTGATCTTATAATGTACACATAATGTAGTGGTATGTGGCCTTAGTAGCCACATACTGTATATTAATATCAGGATTGAATTGAATTTTACAGTGTATGACCAGATCCTAAGACTGAAAGAACCTTCTTACTGTATTTCAGTCATTCTTACTTATGTCATAGTAACAAGATAGGTTATAGCAGCCTAACATTACTGTTCTGGAGGCATTGAATAAGTTGCTGTATTGAGCTACTTTGCTGCTTATCAGTACCTTTATTCTGTGATAAATGCACGGAAATGTTACTTGGGATTGTGGATTGGAATTGTCAAACTGGTAAATTTTATCCCAAACATAAATGTGGTGTCATTGACCAGAGTAGGGTTATTACCTTTGCTATTACTTAATTGATATCTCTTTGATGAATTATTCTTTGAAATACAGTAATACAGTACATGTACCTAAATTGTGTAGTTACCTCAGGCAATTATTTAATATGATTTAATGGCACATGGCCTTTAACTGCCTGGTACGGCACATATACTACGACTATAGCAGTATTGTATTAGATTGCTTTAGTTTGTAATATTATTTTTATGCTGATTCTTTTGTCATGGTTAATGAAATTTCATACTGGTTGTTGTTCCCCTTTAAGTTTGCCTTAGCAAAGTTGACCATTTAGTAAAGAAATTTGATATTTGCAAAATTCAAGTGGATTGTTGGAATTGTTGGCTTGGTGTTCAATTAATTACACAAAAATTATGGATTAGCACATTTGTTATACAGTTATGATTCATTAATGTATTCGGTGTTATGCTATCTACCATTATAAAGCTTTTTTACTTCTCCAGTTAACAACTATACACATACTGTCACCTCAGGTTCAATATGTTATAGAAAATGAATATGTGAAGTGCCTCTTTATTAATATCTTTTCTTGCTTCATCCCAGTGCTCCATAAAATATTTATGGTAATATTGTTTATTTGACGAAAAGGAAGAGGTGATGTACCTTCCCTACATAGTAAAGTTTATTACTGGCTTATGCTAGACTATCTTAACCAGTTGAGGAAAGCATACTACTTGCATTGCAGAACTGATATTATACAGTTATTTCTATATACAGTACTCTGTCAAGGTATGGCATTAAACATCTCTCATGGCAGAACAAAATAGTTAAGGGAGTTTGTTTGGAATCTCCCTCATATTATTAGCACAAGATGATGATAGCAATTTAAGAGACTAATAATTCCTCCACAATGTGCCACAGAACAAAGTGACCACAGAAACTGAGGTATGGATATTTTGAATGAGTGCACTGTGGAGGAGTTGGCCCGGTCTGGTTGGCCATTATTATCTTCCTCCCACCCCTCCCTTTATAATGCAGTATCATAGGAAGTGGAGCACTACCTTAGCCTTGCAGCAAGTGACACAGTGCGCCCTATGTCACCAGGCCCGGTCTAGCACTTTGGCCATCAACTGGAATTCTGCACCATGAGTTTACTCTGGTCGGTTAATTCAGGGAAGATTGGTTAGTCATAGGCACCATTGTGAAGTTTTTGTAATTTTTTATACATAAGAAATCATTTGTAAATAGTTCATAGATAGATTTAATAAACATTGTCTCAAGTTTCAATACTCCAGCAACACTCACGTTGTCAATAGTCCGGCAGTCATTCTGTTATTTGACTCTTACAAAATTATGTAAACTGTGCTTAATAACAGTCTGCAATTTTTGGAACGAGGGCAAGTTATTCTGTATATAATTCCTGAACTGTCAGAAATATATATACAGTACAGCAGCTTCATTTGGATTGAATCTGAATATTAACATTATCTTGCCTAATGAGTAATGCTTGACATGTAAAGTATCAGTAAATAGTGTCTTTGAGATTCATATAATGAGATCAAAAGTAGAATGACTACCCCACAATCCATGGCTGGTAGTTTATCAGACTACCCAGCGCAACCATGTACCTGATGTCTAAAGCAGTCTACCATTTTGTGCAAGAAATAAAACAATTATGAGCCGCTTTGGTTTTATTACCATCCTTTAAATTTGAGCATTTTCAATGTATTTTAAAAATAATAAATTATAGTTGCCAGTACAGTACCTGATAGGTTTTTCTTTGGTGTATTGTCCCTTAAAAATTTAAGTTCCACTTAGAGTAACAATAGTGAACTGAAGAAATTTAGCATCATTGTAGTCAATATCTAAATTGTGTAGTTTTCCTAGGTAACCTCTGATTTTGATTTAGTGCCAGACCTCCAGCTACAACCTTCAAACTGTTAGGACACATTTTTGCCTAAAATACCACTTAACCACCTTTAATGGTGGTGATGTGAGCTTTTACTTTTTTTTTAAGGACGTCTTCCAATTTAATTCGTCTGTGAAAGAGCAACAGAGATGGGTTGGATTGCCTTTGAGTGTCAATTATAGACCAATCTCCCTCATTAGCAGTTTGTTTAAGTACTTGAGTGTATGGTAGTCCCACAGCTCATTTTTATATCCAATCCTTTTCATTTATATATCTTTCCTTGTAGGTACAATACTTGGTGATGCTCTACGGTTTCAAATTATTGCAGGGCATCTATCTGACTGGACTGTGTCTGAAACTCATCATTGCATGCAAACAAAACCTTGTAAGGAAGGGTAGCACTCTCGAGCTGGAGATCAGTCTAGTAGCCTAATGTTGAGGGATAAGAATCCCTCCCAATTCACTAACATATTACTCTTTTAATCAGATAATATAATACTGTCATCATGAAGGGAGGTTGAAGCAATTTGACTACAATATCATAATTATGGATTGTCTTAATAATTAATACTGTATGATTCCCATGTGCATATAAACATCATTGCTTCAACTAATGCAACACTATTCAGTCTACAACTGAAGTTCAAAGCTGGACACTGCACAAAAATCAAGTGAGAATAACAGAGCCCTCCTGTAACCTTGGTAGGAGCTACAGGGCCGAGCTTAGGTATAATTCATTACCATTTCAGCTGAGCAAACACCTTCATTAATGACCCAAACCATACACTTTCCTCTATATGGCTGTCCCTCATTTTTTCTTCATACTGTACAGTCGGCAGCAAAAGTCCTGTTGCCACACATGCCAAGTCATAAAGGACAGTATGGAAATATAAGCTTCACAGGCTCGTAAACTGAAGAACCAGAGAAGTTTATGAATTTATTCCCTGGATACTGTAATTGTGTAAGGTGAATGTGTTTGTTCCATGATTAGCCTTTATGTTAAACTTTAAGAAGCAATGAATGAGGCGACACAACTTTTGCCGCTGACTGTACTTGCTCTTCCTCCTCTCTGTCTTCTTCCTTGTGGTACAAGAGCTTTCTGGTCAAGCACAGTCTTCTTTATTTCCCTTTACATTCAGAAATGCATAATCCAAGACTGTATACAAACAGCATCAGCCTGCATTTCAAGGCCACATCAGGTACAAAGGTATATTTTCCTTGGACACTTGGTGTCAGTAAAGGTTACTTAACCTATTCTGTTACTCACACAAAGTTCTGACTAGATTATAACCAGCACACAATTTGTATTCACAAATTTTTTGCCATTACTATAACTTGTGATGTAACAAAGCTACTGTGTGTCCTCATGTTCTTAAGGACAAATGAGTGTAAAAGTTTTTGTCTGACAGCTGCAGGATTGCTCTCTTGTAGAGGTAGTAGTGCAAGCATCCAACTGAAAACCAATTAAAAAAATTTAATGTACATAAAGCAAACATACATGAAATGCTATGAAGCTTACATACTGTATTTAGGCTACCTTGGATGACAAAAGTTTTCTGCTACTATTTGAAGTGGCACTAGTAAGAACTTGTTAATATCTTTACCTTTACTTTTATGATCATTGTTCCCTAAACATTCATGTCCACCTTTTTTGTACCTTACCTATTGTGGTAGGCAGCCTCATCCTATATTTATATAATATTCTCATTAAATATTGCTTTTAACCTCTTGTGCAGGGTTATGGATGTGTTTGCCTCTTTATTTTATATGTACAGTACAGAACTTTGTGCCAGTTTCCTTTATCCATATACAGTATAATACATAAACATAATGTATGACAAGTTAAGACAAACCGTTTTTACCTGTTCTCTGAATGGTATATAGAGATACCATACCATGTGTCCAGATATAAACATCAGATCTCTGCCACTGTTGTTCAAGTGACCAGGAATGAAAAGCAAGGGACAGAGCAAGGTAGATAACTGCCACAATAATGCACCACTGAAATCTTTGGAACAGTTCTCCGATAAGGCCAGCCTGGGGAAAATGGAAACTTCATTAATTAACAGTCGGGTACAGTATACAAAATGAAGGTTTAGGTATATTTTATTAGCTAAATATATTATCTTGGCTATATGTACCCCTCACTGAGACCCTTTGGGGTACAGTACAATGTTATATAGTAGTCTGCTTATGGCTCTTCAGTGCGGTTCACATTTTAGTGTCCAAGAATGATAAAAGTCCAGAGCTAATTTCAAAGGGTTGGATATGGCACCTAACCCCTGGGAGGTGTGTTTTAATCAATTACTGATATATCTCTGTTAATGTGCATTTTGGCAGCCAATCCTCATATAACTTTGCACTTTTCCAAAAGGAACGGTTTATTCTCCAATACAGTATCACATAATTTTCTTGACGAACAGTATGTACCCATGTAGCTGAACTTAAACTTGCTAGACAACTGAGTTACGGCAACTCTACTGATTCCATGAAGATCTTATCATTCATGTTTTACAAATTTCTCTCCCAGCCAACCACATAATCAGAATCCCACCCCCTCCCCCCCTTTCCTTTATGGTACACTTTCCCTAATTCTGTGTAACCCTCCTTGTCCTTGCCCGACATTAAAATTCATTTGTAATTTTGCTTTACAATATGACAGAGGAATAATTATTACCTGAGAGAGGCTTGTAGAGAAGAGAGCCAGCAACAGAAGAATCAAGGAAAACACCAAGCATACATCTTGAATTCTGCAAATGTTGAGGAGAATATAAGAACTGACTACATGCACAATGAAATACTATACATGTAACAGATATCCTACATACACTTTGTCACACCTGAAATGCAATACCCTTCCCTCCCTCTTCATCTTCATTTCTCATCAACACCTGAAATGCATACCCTTCCCTCCCTCTTCATCTTCATTTCTCATCAACACCTGAAATGCAATACCCTTCCCTCCCTCTTCATCTACACTTCTCATCAACACCTGAAATGCATTACCCTTCCCTCCCTCTTCATCTTCATTTCTCATCAACACCTGAAATGCATACCCTTCCCTCCCTCTTCATCTTCATTTCTCATCAACACCTGAAATGCATACCCTTCCCTCCCTCTTCATCTTCACTTCTCATCAACACCTGCCCAACATTATATAATTCATTATAATGTAAAGAGTATGAAAGAACACAATTAATTAAACATTCTTACATGTAGATTAGAAGAGTGAGAAGTGTGTTACTAGAAAATGCTTGAAAGACAGAATTTAGAGTGATATCAGCCAAGAGTAGAGTGAGAGCCGTACCACTCAGCCATTGGTATCTCTCTACTGTACTCTCTCCCATGTTAATTATCTTCTCTGAAAAAGAAAGGAAATTACATTAATACAAGCATCTCTCAAATACTACCTATATCAAATATACTTTCTTCATCTATGTCAGTAAACCAAATGGCAGAAAGCAGTAAATTTTCCAAAGTACACCTCTGTGAGTGTTTCAGACAAAATGTGGTTTTTCCTGTGATTCATGCAATTTTAGCATCCATATATTGAAAAAATAACTTTTTTTGGCTACACTCAAACAATGTTGGAGGGGGCCTGTAAATTTTGGGTTTTGGATGGAGGGAAACACAGTGATGTAAACACCAATTATACAATAAATGTGAAATGAAAGAACTACCCCATAAATTTAAGGACCTGACCCAACTTTTGGAATTAACCCGAGGTTTAACTTTACTATCTTTACTATTGGACAATATAAAAAATTAACACAAAATATATGTTACTTATAAGGTAATTGTGTGATAGTACAGTTTTACCTAACCTGACCTGACATAATTAAGTAAAAACAATATTAAACCAACAGAAACTCGACCATGATTACGTATATGAAACTGAAAGTTAAATTGTATAGATATTATTATAGATATGGAGCAACTGTACACTTAGGAAATAATATCCAGAATCAATATGGCTAGATATCAAGGACATTAAAATTGTTAGCAGTTATGAATATACCTCAAAATTGTAAATGAGACAACAGTAGTAGGCTGTGGAATGTTGTAGTATCAAATGTAAAGAAAACAACTATTATCCTGTGTCAGACTGTCAACTGTCTGGCCCGGGTCCCATTAAAATAAACTATTGTATAGCTATATATATACTATATATATATATATATATATATATGTACTATATATATATATGTAACAACTAACAAGCCACTTTAGCCCCTGTAGCCTGATGATTTTTTTTCTGCAGGTCTTTAATGGCAATATATATATATATAAGTATAATATAACCTTACATTTTAGCGATGACTAACAATAAAGGGTTTGTTTGTTGTGATGATTGGTAAAGGTGGCAGTGTTGCCAAGTCTGATGCACAACATTTCCCCAACTTCAACAACAGAATTTCCCTTTTTGCCTCAATAATTCCCTGTTTACTCTTCTCTTGCTGAACATTGACGGTCTTTTTTTTTTTTGGTATTTCGTCTGGTAGAAATTTCCCTGTTTACTCTTGAACCATCTTTATATGATTTCCCTGTGTTGACTACAAAATTTTCTAAAACAGAGAAATTTCCCTGCACCTGGCTGGCCGGCAGTGTTCCTATTTTAGAGTAAAATACCCTAAACTAGGGTAATCAGATCTCCTTTAGGGTAGTATTTTTGGGATAATGCCTAATTTGGGGTAATTTAAAGGTAATTCCTTATTAATTTAGGCAAAACATCTTTATAAACGTGCCAAAATCTATCTAAAATTAAAATAGTACACAAAGCTATTGTATACATGAACAAAAATGTCGGAAGTTAAAATAATAATACTGAAGTTACATGTGTAGGCCTACTTTGCTTTGCAATTTTACCAAACCCATCAAATTATCCATAATCCAGTGTATCGGGACATAACTCAGCTACTGTGTTACTGGCTGGCCTCTGGCCCTGTGATGCTTTATGATGTCACCTGAACCTGTGATCTGTGAGGTGGAGGTGTGTTTCACCACTTGTCTAGGTTAGGTGTTGGGAGTCTCTTTTCTCGCTTGGACTTGATGCCGGGGAAGGAATGCTTTGGCCTTTGGGGCTTTTGGGTACTTTATTACCAAAAACGCTTTACTTTCAGACAGACTCTCTGCCCAATGGATTCATAGCTTGAGGTGGAGAGGCTATAAATTTGCAAGAACTCTACCCCATTCATTATCAGGGAGTAGTAAAGAGCAGCATGTCTTGAGTATTGAGTAATTATATATTACAATTAACCTTCAGTGCTGTCACACAATGCATGAATTATGATAGATGGCTTAAAAAATTATAACATGTATTAAGGATAAGATAAGACATAATTTTATGGAAGACACTATTATATTTGCGTGATTGTAAGTGGATACTACTTGGAACAGTTCTCTGCAAACATATGGAAGTATGGAAGGAGAAATTAGGGAGATCGTGAACAATGATCGAGGGGTAGACATAATATGCAGGTCATAGCTAGGATCACTGGGGAAGATTTTGAAGGGTAGAAGTGTGAGTATGGAAGTGAAAAGAGGACTACGAAATAGTATAATCCTGCCAACACTGACATATATGCATCAGAGATCTGATATGAACATGGAGTACGGGGAGTGGCTCATCAATCTGGAATACTTGAATACTTGAATACTTGAAAAAGTCTAGAAGCTAAGGCTTCACAGTCGTGGTGCAGCACCGCTGCTCGGAATAGGTGCAGTGGTAATAAGTTACTTGAGAGGAGCATGTGGACTGACCAGGTGGGATGGAGAAAATATGTATGAGTGTGTATGAGAGATGTGGTATGAATGAGAAGGCAATTGGTATTGAGTGTGGAGTGGTTGAGAGGGTGAAGTGTAATGCATTGTTCGAGGTGGTTTGGACATGTGGAGAAAACGCAAGGTGAGGTCAGTCAGTCAGTCGAGTTTGTAATAAAGGTGTATGGAAATGAAGTTGTAGGACCTGGTGTGAGAGGCAGACCTCCGGTATACTGGCAGAACAGAGTGGAAGAGTATGTAAGGAATTAGAGAAACCAAGTGTTTGGAGCAGGGAAAACTGGAGACACTTCTGCCATGGCCACCTACTTGGGGTGAGTTCTAGCTATAGCTAGACAGATAGATAGATAGAATTGGATAATGAAATATAAACCAAGCTGAAAGGTGAGTGCAGTCCATTATAAATTATTTGAAAGTAAGTGGAGTGAGGCCATTATTGATTTTTTTAGAGTAAATGGATAATGAAATAAATCTGAAGGGTGCATGAGTGAGGTCATTATTAATTTTTCTAAAGTAAGTGGATAATGAAATAAATATGAAGGGTGAGTGAGGCCATTATCAATGTTTTAAAAGTAAGTGGATAATGAAATAAATATGAAAGGTGAGTGAGGTCATTATTAATTTTTTTTAAAGCAAGTGGATAATGAAATAAATATGAAGAGTGAGTGAGGCCATTATCAATTTTTTAAAAGTAAGTGGATAATGAAATGAACCCAAGTGAAGGATGAGTGAGTAAGAGGGAAGAAAAAGAGGTAGGTAAGGAATGAGGTAGGTAGAGGGTTGAGGGAAGGAAAAAGAGGTAGGTAAGGAATGAGGTAGGTTGAGGGAAGGAAAAAGAGGTAAAGTGCATTTGAAAGTAGCGGCAATATGAGTTGAGGAGGCTGCCACCAGGATTATATTTACAGGCGCCATATTGATTTTTATAATGTTTGGATAGGTGTGGTTTAGGATGGAGGTATGCCAGAGGAAATTAGGAAAATGGAGTGACTTTTGAAGTGAAAGTACCCTAACTAACCCTTCCATATGGTGAGTTGAGGACTGGAGACTGGCTTATTGCTGGTTTAAGGGTTGATGTTGCAGGGAAAGTGGTCAAAGTTGCAAGTTAAAAGGCCAATCTTGCAAGCTAACTACAGAGGCCGATATTGCAAGCCGAAAGCCGATGTTGCAGAGTGCCAGTGACATGTATATAGGGAATGAACAAGAAACCATATGATATCGATATAAAATGCAATGATGGTATTTGAAAAGAAAGTTTATAATGTAACACATGTAAAGTTATAAGTTACTACACGTTGATTATAATAATAAGTAAAATTAATGAAAGGAAGGATGCTGGTGTTATAGTTTGGAGAGATTTAATAATCATAACGTGAATTGAGTTAGTGTTATATTATGTTGTTAATTATTATACTGGGATATAATTATTCAACATGGCTGAGTTAATAGGCATTGCTCGATTCAATACATTAGTACGGTACATTTATTCATTCTTACTTTTGGGAAATCCTGAAGTGTATGTATGGTTAAAACGAGATTATTTTTTTGTTTGTCTTTTCGAATTATAGTGCGAGTTTAACATTTATTTATTATGCAAATATATACTTAGTTAACATAACCCAACCCAACCCCAATCCATCCGTGTTTGAAAGGTCCTGTTTGGGATTAGTCCATGTCTTCCTCGAATTCTTTTAATTAAAGGGTTACTTACTTACTAATTCCTTAAATCTAGGCAAAGAAACAAATTCCCAACTGAGATACTAGGGTACTTGTTTTTAGGCTTAGAGTTTAGAAAAATCATGTAGCACTCCAGTTTGTTTACCCATACAGCCATAGATATATAGTACTAAGGCCAGTACTGGTAAATTTACACAAGTACTGAATTCACTATATTGTATATTTTAGTATCATTACCCAGTATTTTGGACCATTCTAAAACACTTATTATCTATGGTGTTTCTCTCGGAGTTGCCCCGTTTTACAAACATAATTTGGAAATTAGTCTGACCTGACCTGACCTAATCTAACCTAGACCACAACAGACTTCCGGGACCTAACCTGGGCAAACTACCGGGATATAACCGGTGTAAACTATCATAAAGTGACCGGGGCAAATTCCCGGGACCTAGCCGGATGTGGTAACACTGCGCGGCCCTAGCCAATAGTTTAAGGAGTAGCCTGTCTCCCCACCTGAAACCCTCATTATCCAACCCCCCCCCCATGATTGCATGGGTCTTTAAGAAAGTGAATTATGACTATAAGCAATGGAAATAATGGTAGGAAGTGTATTATAAAGGCACAACCATAATTAATTGTGTGTTTTCCCCCACCTATAACCCAGCATTCCCACGGCTCCCCCATGTTTGTATTGGGGGTGAAAATGGGACATCTCCGAGAGAAACACCATAGATGAAAAGTGTGTTAGAATGGTCCAAAATAGTGGGTAATGATACTAAAATATACAATATAGTGAACTCAGTACTTCTGTACTAATACCCAAGTACCAGTATGTAATAGAATTTTATCTTCTTTTCATTCTCATAGATGAGTTTATACATATACAGTACTATGTTGCACATGGATATGTATATGTAATGTGCCATGCTATTACTGTGGTAAATTCTTGTGCATCTCAGAGGGTATTGCTGTGAAGCGTACCTAGCTATGTTTAAAATATTTAACTGTAAATATTTAATTGAGTGGAAAATCGAGAGTTTAATGTTCAAGCTTCCAATCATATTTACAGTAGTACTGTATAAGCAATACTACTAGGCTACACCCATGAACAATACCTCAAAAAAGTATCGGCCTTCTTTTTTCGGGAAACAATTTGAAAATGAGCGATGTGATCTGAAATATGCCCCAGACACCAGTGAACCACAACTTACTAAACTATCTACCTCTGAGTGCTGATACTTTTTTAAAGTATTGTTCACTATATTTAAAAGGGTTTTGTGTAGAGTATTCAGTAATCTGTTGAATGATAATGTTTGTGTTCAGATGCTGTGGAGTGAGTCAGTGAGTGGAGAGGGCGCCAGAATGACGTAAGACATTCATGAAGAAGCCACCAGACTGAGAGCGTGAGGAGGGCCCAGCCTCGGGAGTCTTGTAAGTTTTATGGCACTTTGTTAACTTTTATTTTCGTGAGATGTCTGACCTTCCTTCTTTTTTCAATGGCTATTGGTTTTTTAGTTTTCGTGAACTTCAGCCAGGTGAATTTATTAATGGGGAAACACTACGACATCCAAAGATTATCTCCGTAGGGGAGTATTGCTTGTAGTGATGTGGGTAATACTTCAAGGGTTTTGGTGCCCTTTCAACCCCAGACACTCCCCTTCAGTTCTTTAAATGGTCCTCTTTTCTTTCTATTTCCTTGCTGCCTTGCTGTCTCACCTTTCTATCACCTTCTGGTGCTATATGACCTCGTCTGTTTCGGTGCATATTGTCAATCAATTGTTAATCCAAAGATTAGCTATACTGACACAGTACACTCCTATAATATACTGGTGCTACTGTATAGTAAATAACTTAAATCTTTGATAATGGATGCAAATAATGAGCAGATAATGAGCAGCCTTTGTTAACAAATTATGGGGGCCATGAATTGGTTAACAAATTGTGCAGTAGATATTTTATTCTTCCAAACTGGCAGGGAACAGAGTAATGGTACACTAGTGTATGGTATTATAGATGGCCTGTGTTCTTGTTTAATTCAATTCAGAACTGATTGGATAATAATTCATGTGGTGATGACATATACAGTACCAGTATTATATATAACATCAGTAGGTGTTAGTGATTAGCCATTAGCATAAATGTAGATAATGTATCATACCTATTACTATAGAAATGATGTTTATTGTAAATTGAATGTATTTACTTAACTACTATGTGACACTGGCTGTGGAGATATTGTGTATAGATACATGACCTTTCTTCATATGACAACACCAGGTGTTGTGGGTGGTTGAGGGCGGGATATGAGCACGTGGACACAGAGGATGCAGAGACGAGCGGCGACCCTCGGTAACGTGGTCACCTCCTGTGGCCATCCTAGCGTCCCCTACCCTCGCAGGCTTGAGAAGTGAGTAGTGAACTGTATATGTATCATATTTAGTCTTGTTGGCTACATAGGAGACAGAGATTGTATAAGAGTAGGAGAATGGTTGAGCATGTGTTTTAAGAAAGTATTGTACCATACAATGGTAGCTTGTGGTTTATGTTGTTATAGAAATAGACTTTTTATTTGTTGTTATGTAGACTATAGCACCAGTTAATTTAGGTGTAAGTGAAGTGTTAATACATTAATATTGATAAAACCTATACACTGTGTTACTAAGCCTAAAGGAGTGGACTATAGTTGTGGTTTTCCTTCACATCCAATGTCCTTTACTGTATCCTTCCACATTTGAAAATGGAATGCTCTAATATATTTCTTATTTATTAGGTAATTATTTGATGCCTCTGTCCGGGTTTATGAGAAACATGACCATAGGTATAACTTCCCATCTCATTCAGTGTGGTGTGCCCATGATGGCTCAGAAAATTAGTACTATGCATAAATATGATAGTCCCAGGTGGCTTTTTGTCATCTGTGATTTTATATTGTGTTAGTGTGTGTGTGCTTCTTCTAAATTTACCAGTGAAATTGTTTGTTCAATTGTACCTGAGAGACTGAGACATTATCCTAAGTGTAGTTTCCTATTCCGGGAGAAATGAATACATTATCTATTATTGACAATTTTTTAAAGAATTGTGCATATGCATCATATTTAATATTAAATATGATTTAATATTGTTCACTACTGAAATAATGAAGTTGAAACAAACTCACCTTGCATACAGGCATACAGTCCTTTTTTTAACACTTGATCAGAGAGTAGAGGGGAGTGTTCTGAGATGGTACCGTACTGTATGTGTATGTGGACAGAATGGATGAAACATAATTAGAAGGGATCATAGAACTGGAAGACAATGGAGTAGATGGTCTGTTATAGGGAGTTATTGTATTACAGAACATAACTTAAGAATGGGTTGGGATGGAGCTCCTGTAGATGCCTAACCTGAATGTAACACAACATCCCACAGTGTCTATTAAACACATTGTGGAAAACTGTACTTCACAACTCACATTCCTTAACCCTACCTGCTTCAGCTTATAGATATTTGAAAATGAGTGATATATATTTGGTTCACCAGGTAGGGTTAAGTTCTGGTTCCTTTTCTTTTACTTGCCTTTCCAGGTTATTTTTTCTCAGTTTTTATTGTAATTTTGGTCTTTGTCCACTTTATTCCTCAAATTCAATACATGACATGACATGTATAAAAAAAAAATTGTATAAAAAAGTGAAAGCCATCTTCCACCTATAACTCCATTCCAACATCATGATGAATATTTCGTATGAGCCTTAGAAAAATTTCATTAGCAAGTTTACTGAAATAGCTGTCAATAGATAGTTATCCATAACGTGTGTGTGTGTGTGTGTGTGTTTGTGTGTGTGCACTGTTTTAATGAAAATTATCTACTTCCTTCTCTTTCTCTGTCCTACTGCCCAGACAACTGTGATGTGGTTTACCAAAGGGGAGGAAATTTTATATTCTTACGATGTAGTACACTTACTGTTTCTTAGCCTCTGTCATTCTATGTGCTCTCTCTGTCTGTCTGTCTGTCTGTCTCTGAGTCTGTCTGTCTCTGGTTATAACGATAATAACTAATAATAATTATGGTATTGTTACCTTCAGTTTGTGGTAGTTCTGTCTATGATAAAGAGACACTGGTTTTAGGCAATGTTTCTTAGATATATTCTTGGTTTGGTTGTTCTTTCTGTACAAGGATAAATTCACATCGGGTACTGTATTTAATTTGCCGATGCATGACTCCTACCCCAGAGCTTCGTCAAATCTCGATTAGCTTTATACACACTTACTATCTGTAGAGGCTTCCGTCAATAGGAAAAAAAACCATGCTGGCACAGTTAGGTATCCGTATCCTGTTTGTGGCCTTCATGTAAGGAGGCAGGAGAAGCTTACACATGAAGGGGTTATTATCAACCTCAGTCACTGTTGTGTCTGATATACACACTGCTCGGCATTACACACACGCACGCACTAGCTGACACGCCAAGTTGACATATCTTATCTCGCCGAGTCTTCTGTTTTTGTGTAAGTTCAGTCATGACCCAGTTTCGCACGGAACTAAATAATTATATAACCTTTCGCGATTTAATGGCTTCTTACCATTTCAATTAACCATTTTTCATGCATTGGGTCTGATTTACATTAATAATTCTGTGTGCATACAGTCACAGAAACACGTGTAATGAAGCGATAGTGAAACAAAAATGTTTCTATATGTTTGACGAAAAAGTATGAGTGACAGGATGTTAACATGGGAAGTTTATAGCAGTAGTGGGGTCTCCAGTTCCTTCATGCTGTAGAATGAAAGTACACCACACGTATTACATTGTCATACTTCATTATCTGATTAGGGTTAAACTGAACGCATATTATATACGAAAGAACAGAAGAGACAGACAATTTATTTCACGGCTGTCTGTCACTATTGTTTGGTATAACAGTATATAAAGCATGATTTGATAAGCGTGTATAAGAAGGTGGTGAAGCTAGTGGCGACGTGTGGCAAGTATGGAGTTGTAACGCCCTGTGAACTGGGAAGGCGGGTGCCGTCGCTGTGGTGGACTGGCGGGTTACCCAAGTTCAGTCTTACTTCATCACTCGTGGAGAGGGAGTGTACGCTTGACATGTGGCTCCAGCACATCACTAATTGTTTGTAACTTATTTACACACCTACAATCCTTTTTTAATTTAGTTTGACACTTCGAAAGAAAAACACATAACGAACTATGCTGGGTTCGATATTTTACAGTTGAAAACAATGATGTTCCAGTGTGCAACATCGTAAAGTTGCGTGAGAGAAAGAGGGACCTCTGTATCGTGGCCACAGCTGTGTTTGCGGGTCACGGAAATGCATTCGCTCTTAAACTACACGCTGTACAGTAACTCAAAAAAGTATCTGTGCTCCATATTTTCCTCGTAAGAAAAAAGGACAAACGAAGGAGTAAACAATGACCAAGAAAGGAGAGAATCATAAGTAGTTTGATTCTCATATAAATTGTTGAATATGTGCACATATCAATTGCTGTGATAATTAGCAACGTGTCCCCGAGTGATGATTGAAGTATTAGTGAAAGTAAACTTCAAATTATCTTGACACGATATTTGTAGCAGAGGATAGTATCTCTAAAACTAAATAAGTACTATAGTATTTAGTAACAATAGTAACTATACTATTTAGTAACTCCTAATAATGAACCATTGCAAACGAATTAGTATATATATATATAGTTGTCAACACGTATCGTATATTATAGTGTTTATGAATATAGTCCTGTGTTATCCTGTTTTATCATGGGATGTGAAAGTGTAAGATTGATTTAGAGAACCGTGTGAACCATGAGATGCGAGTCGTTTATCTTGTCCTTTATTTATCGTGACGTGTGAAAGTATACCGTGTGTGTCAAACCAATTATTTCTATGTGATTATGTTGGTGGGGAAAGTAGGATACAAGTGGAGGACAGTGACTCCGCTGTTACTCCATTTGTTTATGCAGGGGAGAAATTGGGGTAAGGACAACATGATGTGTATCATTAGAGGGAAAGTTCCTTGGTTGGTTTCAGGGATCTTTTTTTTTTTTTTCCTTGTTCAAGCTGGAATTATATATACAAAAACTTTCAGATTGAACACTACCATCGGCTTTAATAGTTACTTTTCAAAGCCTGCTATTTGTTTACTTAGGAGATATCTGAATACCTCACTGACATTAAGTTGTACGGTACTGTACTGCATTCCTTCTAGCGTTACTATTATCTATTTATCTATACTAGGAAAAATGCACCAGTTTCCTTCCAGTTTCAAGCCATACGTACGTACTACATACGTATAGATTTCAGTATTTTATAAGTTGTAGATAATTACATACGGTAGGCTAGTTGTGTAAATTGTTCGTGAATTGTGTCTTGATCTGCATTTCTGTTACTGGCGAAATTCAACAAATGAAACTTAGGGGAACCGATGTATTTGGCCAGGGGTAGAAAAATAAAGGACTATAATAATATGGACCCCTATAAAGCATTGGGACGAGGGAGGAAGGAAACCAGTCAGAGAGGAGGGTGGAGTGGGTTGGGTTCAGGGAAGAGGAACAGTTGATGGCTGTATTCATCATTGGTGGATGAGATCATTGTGGATAATGTTATACTCTCGTGATGTTTATCAAGCGTCTGTAGTATCATATAGGTGGCAGCATAAGCTTTAATCCTGTGTGCTTAGGCCTACTGTTATTTGCATAATTATGTAAGTTGTCGCATTAATTAATGATATATATACACTTTATAAAACAATAATTAATAACTTATGATGTTGAATAGGTTATGAGCTCGTCGTATTCCTCACGTGATACTCAAACGTATGTCACTACGTATCGCGGGGTGTTAAATGCTGATGGTCATCATCTGGGTTATACAGAGGGATAACACAGGGAATCTGACTGGTGTCCACAAGTATACTCTCTGTGTACATATAAGTTAATGGCTTATCTTGTAAAACTATAGCGAAACGATAAACGCACGTGCACTTGGTGACTTAAGTGTATGAGTTGACAAGTTACTGGTAATAATTGTTGTGTGTTTTTTATACTTTACAAGGTTAACTCTGCGAGGATCATAACTTCACAACCAGCACACGGAAACATTATCATACAAGTTTACGAAGTGTATCCCTAAGTAATTTAACGAGGAGGTAAACAATATGATAACTTTAAAGTATATATTTATCATTTTTCTATCGAGAAATTTAGCAAGAAGATAAAAAACAGGACATCCGGTGTGTGTAGGTCTTTAACAATTAATATGTAAAGTTTATAGACTCGTTGGCCACCAAACATTAAGTCAGACCTGAAGAACGTATAGGCACGGCTGAAAGTAACTAATCCTATAGGTGTATTCTGTATTCCGTCCTCAGTATAAATAACTCGATGACTGTTACTAAAAATAACTTTGCATATCACTAACTTAATAGGTAATTTGTGACTAACCTCTCGCCCCGAACGTCTGGGATTAAGGCCCACAATCTTTTGGAATTGTATTAAAATAGTATTTTCCGAAACCTCTATTTATGGACTTATATTGTTACTATAATAATATTAATATAATAATAATGTGATGTTTCTATACTCGGTATCACCAAGTGTAAAATCTGATTCTCACTTAAAAGATAATTGTGTATAGGCTATTTTTACAACTCTAGGCATGTCCCCACTCATTGTTCACACTCTCTGGAGACTCTATAGCTGTCTGGCCCTTCCTTCCAAGCTTATGTTACATCACCCACCCACCACCGGTATAGTAAGCTAAGCTGCTGCTGCTCCCACACTACAATGTTCTACTCTCATGTTACTCCCACACTACAATGTTCTACTCTCATGTTACTCCCACACTACAATGTTCTACTCTCATGTTACTCCCACACTACAATGTTCTACTCTCATGTTACTCCCACACTACAATGTTCTACTCTCATGTTACTCCCACACTACAATGTTCTACTCTCATGTTACTCCCACACTACAATGTTCTACTCTCATGTTACTCCCACACTACAATGTTCTACTCTCACGTTACTCCCACACTACAATGTTCTACTCTCATGTTACTCCCACACTACAATGTTCTACTCTCACGTTACTCCCACACTACAATGTTCTACTCTCATGTTACTCCCACACTACAATGTTCTACTCTCACGTTACTCCCACACTACAATGTTCTACTCTCATGTTACTCCCACACTACAATGTTCTACTCTCATGTTACTCCCACACTACAATGTTCTACTCTCATGTTACTCCCACACTACAATGTTCTACTCTCACGTTACTCCCACACTACAATGTTCTACTCTCACGTTACTCCCACACTACAATGTTCTACTCTCACGTTACTCCCACACTACACTACATATCTTCTACTACTGTATATTCATTCCACTACTGTTAGCCTACTCCTATACGCTACCCTACACTACTACTACTTTTACTTTATGTATGCTTCTATATAGCTACTCCCACGCTATGCTGTTTTCCTACACTCTCGCATTTCATTAGTGTTTATTCCACCCTTTGTTACTCTTTTATAAACCATTACTGCTATTCCATTACTATCTTAACATTCCAATACTACTACTACTACTGTTACTACTACTACTACTACTGTTACTACTACTACTACTATAATACTACTACTACTACTACTACTACTACTACTACTACTACTACTACTACTACTACTACTACTACTACTACTACTACTACTACTACTACTACTACTACTACTACTACTACTACTACTACTACTACTACTACTACTGTTACTACTACTACTGTTACTACTACTACTACTGTTACTACTACTACAACTGTTACTACTACTACTACTGTTACTCCTACTACTACTACTACTACTACTACTACTACTACTACTACTACTACTATGCCAAAAGTACGTTCTTAATGTTTTTTTTTTACACTGGTCCCTTTCTGCTATTATCTGCTCATACGTTGTCCCATTTACACTCCCAAAATTTCTTCTCTGCTCCCACGCCCTCTTTACATTGTAGCACTCCTTTCCCTGGATTCACATAAGCCTTCCCTCCTGTCGCTGTAATAAACTCCCCTACTTTTTCCTCCACTCCCTCCTACACTCTTTACTCCACTCCCTCCTACACTCTTTACTCCACTCCCTCCCACACTCCTTACTCCACTCACACACTCTTTCCTCCACTTCCAGACTCTTTACTCCACTCCCACACTCGTTCCTCCACTCCCACACTCTTTCCTCCGTGCACTCCCACACTCTTTCCTCCACTCCCACACTCTTTCCTCCACTCCCACACTCCTTACTCCACTACCACACTCGTTCCTCCACTTCTACACTCCCTACTCCACTTCCACACTCCATCATGGTGGTGTGTATACTCTCTTACATCCACACACTCCTCCACTCCCCCCTCCCCCCCCCCCACACACACACACTACACCACACTGGGGGTTCCCTCTCCTCCACCTACATGCACTCCTCCTTCTCCTTGACTCCACCACCACCAGCCAGCCACTCCTTTCACCGTTACTCCCACACCCCTCATGCAGGTCTCTCTCTCTCTCTCTCTCTCTCTCTCTCTCTCTCTCTCTCTCTCTCTCTCTCTCTCAACATAACCCATTCCCCTACTCCCCTAAAGTTCCTTCCCTTCTTCTGTTTCCCTCCCTTTACCTCCCCTTCCCTTCTGCTTCCCTTCCATCACCTCACCTCCCCTTCTCTTCCTCTTCCTCCGTGGTCAGTACACTGTTGTAATCCCAGAGTAACTCATTGCCCCACTCACTACTATCATAACATTCATCTGTACAGTCTCCTTAATATACTCACCTCCCATTTCTACACAGCCCCTACCTTCTTTCCTTCCTTTACACTCTCACCTCCCTTCCTTTGCACTCCCCACTCCCTTCCTACACACACCCCACCTCCCTTCCTACACACACCCTACCTCCCTTCCTACACACACCTCCCTTCCTCCCTTCCTTTACACTTCCACCTCCCTTCCTACACTCCCCCTACCTCCCTTCCTACACTCCCCCTACCTCCCTTCCTACACACACCCTACCTCCTTCCCTACACACACCCTACCTCCTTCCCTACACACACCCTACCTCCTTCCCTACACACACCCTACCTCCCTTCCTACACACACCCTACCTCCTTCCCTACACACACCCTACCTCCCTTCCTACACACACCCTACCTCCCTTCCCTACACACACCCTACCTCCTTCCCTACACTCCCCCTACCTCCTTCCCTACACTCCCCCTACCTCCTTCCCTACACACACCCTACATCCCTTCCATCACACCCCCCACCCCATACTTCCCTTCCATCACACTCCCCACCCCATACCTCCCCTCCATCACATCCCCCACCCTACGTATCTGTCTACTTCCTTTGTCTCCAAGCTCCCTCCCCCCTTCCCTTGCATGGCATCCCAGACTTTTCCTCCATCCATCCTTCCCTCCCTCCCTCCATTTCCTTGTTATTCTCGTGTTGTTTCCTTCCCTCGGTATCATTCCCTCATCCCCATGCATCCTTTTTTCCTTGAGTTGGTATATAATCATTGCCCTCAGCCTATAAAGGTGATGGTGTTTAAAATATGTTATCTGGAGTGTAATCTATATAGGGCGATAATAGTATAGGCACCAGGATGAAATAATAATGATTAAATATTAATAAATTAGTGATGTTAATGTAATTACTCGTATATATAATGTATATATTATGACGGGATGTTGATGCCGTTTGTGATAATGTTGGTGAAGCTTCCAGTTTTTATTATGATGATAGTGGCCAGTATAGGGTAGTGTGATGATATTTCCTAGTAGTGTGTAGTATGATGATAGTGGCCAGTAGTATAGAGGTGGTAGGTAGTGACTTAGTAGTGTGTGTGTTGTCATTGTCAGGTTAGGTTAGGTTAGTGTGTGTGTGTGTTTTGTCATGGTTAGGTTGGGTTGGGTTAGTGTGTGTGTTGTCATGGTCAGGTTAGGTTAGGTTAGTGTGTGTGTGTGTTGTCATGGTCAGGTTAGGTTAGGTTAGTGTGTGTGTGTGTGTGTGTTGTCATGGTCAGGTTAGGTTAGGTTAGTGTGTGTGTGTGTGTGTTGTCATGGTCAGGTTTGGTTAGGTTAGTGTGTGTGTGTGTTGTCATGGTCAGGTTAGGTTAGGTTAGTGTGTGTGTGTGTTGTCATGGTCAGGTTAGGTTAGTGTGTGTGTGTGTGTGTGTTGTCATGGTCAGGTTAGGTTAGGTTAGTGTGTGTGTGTGTGTTGTCATGGTCAGGTTAGGTTAGGTTAGTGTGTGTGTGTGTGTGTGTTGTCATGGTCAGGTTAGGTTAAGTTAGGTTAGGTTACTGTGTGTGTGTGTGTGTTGTCATGGTCAGGTTAGGTTAGGTTAGTGTGTGTGTTGTCATGGTCAGGTCAGGTTAGGTTAGTGTGTGTGTGTGTTGTCATGGTCAGGTCAGGTCGGGTTGGATTGGTTGGTGGTCATCATCGTAATTTGGAGTGTGAGAAAAGTCAATCTTACTGTACCGAATTTTTATCATTGTTCGGCCGATGGATGTGAAAAAATAATACGTGTGAAGAAATAAACAGTGCGAATTTACGGGATGAGGAATGGCCTAAGTGTGTGTGTGTGTGTGTGTGTGTGTGTGTGTGTGTGTGTGTGTGTGTGTGTGTCGTGAACAGATTTACATTATTGCGAGCTTGTTCCGTGAATGTGCGGTGTCACGTGTGTGTGTGTGTGTGTGTGTGTGTTATCGAGCCGAGACCTACATGCAGTTCTTGGAGCGTATGGATGTTGGATATTGTGGATGATTATAATGTTGATGTCCACTTGTTATGTGAAGGCTACGTGTGTGTGTGTGTTTTGATCGCTCCGGTGTGTGTGTGTGTGTGTGTGTGTGTGTGTGTGTGTTGGCTCGCTCCAGTGTGTATGTGTGTGTGTGTTTGCTCGCTCCAGTGTGTGTGTGTGTGTTTGCTCGCTCCAGTGTGTGTGTGTGTGTGTGTGTGTTTTGATCGCTCCAGTGTGTGTGTGTTTGCTCGCACCGGTGTGTGTGTGTGTGTGTTTGCTCGCTCCAGTGTATGTGTGTGTGTTTTGCTCGCTGCAGTGTATGTGTGTGTGTGTGTGAATGCTACTCGGCGATCTGATAATTATGATTCGTATCAAGTGTTATGAGCCACGATTTGAGTATAGGCTATGTAGGTTATATGATATACTGTTTACACTGGTCCTCCCTCGCTGTGGTGTGTGTGTGTGTGTGTGTGTGTGTTATGATCCTGGATTTAAGCATGTCATGTTTGTGTCACGGGTGATGGTGGTGTGTGTGTGTGTGTGTGTGTGTGTGTGTGTGTGTGTGTTGCTGCTTTCACACGTCTGCTTGCATGTTCACAGGATGGGGAGGGAGACGGATTGAACAGGGTTTAAGGTGGTAATTCTTTTTTGTTACATTGAAGTGCCTTGATTCCTCCAGAGTATGCTAGGAAACAGGACCAGAAGAGCGAAAATAATGGTGTTCGGTTGCTTGGAATAGCTTGGAGGATTCACTTGCTCCAGATTTACCAACAAAAACTTCCCCTTATTTAAGTAATACAATAACAAAAACTAACTAACCCATACGATTTAGCCCTTCCACCATCTCCATATTTTTCCACTTACTACACATGTAATGTTATATATACATTCTTTTCCATGTACATTCTTCCCTTCTCATTATGAATTTGAACATTATATACCTTTTAACCAGTCATATACACCGCGTACAACTTAACTACCCAATCCCTGTCTCCTATTTCAACCATTATCGTTTTCCTTACTAACTTATATTTGATTCTGGTGTGCATGGTATAAAGTATCGAGAGAATTGACTGTCACCGTATCTAGCAAGGGTACAACTTAATTATATTCAATCCCTTTCTCCTATTTCACCCATTATCTTATTCTTATATTTGATTCTGGTGTGCATGGTGAAGTATCGAAAGAGTGCATCCATGGACAAGAAAAGTTGACTGTCACTGTATCTAGGTAGTTAGTCCTTGAGGGTGGTGAGTGGACAAGGGCTCAACCTCGCTCTCTCAACCAACCATCCAGTCTCCTCCCAAGGTGTCCTTCATGTGAATATGAGTATTATAGTATACACAGGAAACCAACGATACTTACAGCAAAAACAATAATAATGACGACTACAGACAGTATAATGTTAGGTTACAGTTATGAAATTGCAAATGAACAGTGTTAAATTCTGTGGAAAAATAAATAGAAGATGGGTTAAGGTCTGATAGAGAGATTTAAGTGTATAGTGCCTAATGATAAAGATAACTATATAGAAATTATTACCATTAGGAATAAATTAACACTATTGTAGATAATAAAGGAGCAAAGGATAATACCTGTAATAATATATAATAATAAATATACAAAAATATATATTAGTTCGGTTTATACCAGTTCTTCCCTTCTTCTGCTCCCCTTATCCCTTGGTTCATGAAGGACGAACGAATTGTTTTATATGTCACGTGGAAATTCTGGTTGCAGTGTAAATATATTATCCAAGACTTGAGGAATTGTTTTGAGATTGAGAGATATAGTTATTATCGTTGGGACACCGAATGCACTTCATTGTAAAAAGTAAAATCGTCTGCATTAAATCTGAGAAGTGTTAAAATCATTAGAGAGAGAGAGAGAGAGAGAGAGAGAGAGAGAGAGAGAGAGAGAGAGAGAGAGAGAGAGAGAGAGAGAGAGAGAGCAACGTTCCACAAACTCCATTTGTAAAGATTATTATGGTCTGATTATGTGTTCACTAAATTTAGGTTATGTGATGTTTTAACTCAATTCTCAGCCTTGCCTATATACATTTTGCGACTTTGAGTGCATGCCCATATTGTTATGATGCATAGATGGTGATATAAAGAAAACTATTGAGAAGAAAGATTGGGGCTTGAAGGGATAGAAGCATGAGACAGGTAGAGTTGAAACAGACAGACAGACAGACAGAGAGTGAAGTAGACAGTACAGAGTGTTAGATAGTGTCCATGGTAGACGAGACAGGTTGAGTGAAGGGAGGGCGGGAGGCGTGAAGCTTGGTGTCAAGTGTTGGGGGTCGGGTAATGTCTGTCCCTTCCTGTTACCCCACTACACTACTCCATGCATCCTCCTCTTTTCACTGTACTCACTCTCCTCTTTAAGTTCACACCCTTCTTTCATTCACAGTTCACTTCCCACTTTAACTTTAAACTCCCCCCTCCCCCCCCCTCCTCTCTCAAGTTACTCCAGTCTTAGTTAGCACTCGGTAAACTGCCCTCTCACTATGATAATTGTTCCCACTCACTGTTCTTCCTCTTTGGTCACCCTCTCTCTTTCTCACTCAGTCACTCTCGACTCACTCATATCGCTACTCACCGGCTTTGCCAAGGTGCTTCCCTTCTCAAACGCCAAATGAACTACCATACACGAATGTAACCAACATATATATTTCTCCCTTATTTTTATACATAACCTACCAAAGATATATCCATTTCTAACTTTGATATTTTACCTCGAGCCACCAAGGTTATACGTTATCTTTTAGAAATTCCTCCCAAAACGGTGTAGTGGTTGATAATAGAAAACATACGACAGTGGTAGTATTATCGTGCTTAGTAACGTTATCGCAATCAGTGGGGTTTAATTAATGCTGTTGGTGTTTCATAATCTTTTCCATTCCCACTATTTCTTCCTTGTTTTCTCTCCCTCTTGCCATTTTTTAATATCTCCTTTCCCTCTCGTAGTTTTCCTTCTCTCCTATTTACTTCTTTCCTTCCTTTACACTCACTTTCTTGTTCCCCCTCTTCATCCCTCTCCCAATTCTTATCTTCGGCTACTTCGTCCTGATCCCCTCCATCTTCCTTCCTTCCTGTTTCCCGACAATTTACATCTGTATTTTTTCCTTAGTGATTACTCCCACAACCTTGAACACACACACACACACACACACACACACACACACACACACACACACACACACACACACACACACACACACACACACACACACACACACACACACACACACACACACATGCTGCAGTAGTATGGAACCCACATTTAATGAATAATATCGCCAAATTAGAAAAAAAACCAAAGAACAGTGACAAGATGGGTACCAAGTCTAAGAGAACTAAGCTATGTAGAAAGACTAAAGAAACTAAAGTTACCTAAAGTGGAAGAAAGACGAAAGAGAGGAGGTATAATTATGATTTACAAATGTGTCACAGAAAAAGAAAAGATAGATATAGAGAACTTGTGTCAACAAGGAGTACCTACAATGAGAGGTCACAGTAAGAAATTAATTAAAAGCAGACGAGATAAAGATGTACAGAAATATAGTTTGCCAAATAAAGTAATAGATCAATGGAACGAATTACCAGAAGTTGTGTGTGCCAAAAACATACAAAACTTTAAAGAAAAATATGATAATTGGGTTTTAAAATACGGGACATTACGAGCTTGACTAAATCCTGTAAAGATACAAATAGGTAAGAACACACACAGACAACAACTCTCTCTCTCTCTCTCTCTCTCTCTCTCTCTCTCTCTCTCTCTCTCTCTCTCTCTCTCTCTCTCTCTCTCTCTCTCTCTCTCTCTCTCTCTCTCTCTCTCTCTCTCTCTCTCTCTCTCTCTCTCTCTCTCGTCGAGGTCACCACAACCATTGTTTCTTGGAGTTCATTACGTAATCTGGAAGTAGTGTTGTTATTCTGAGTCGTGTAATTGAGGGTAATTACTCTCTTCCTGAGGAGCTAAGGCGTTATTTATAAATATGTATATAACTTGTAGTATTTTAAATTTTGGTGTGTTTATTTAACTGTGGAAGTGAAGGACGACTATTAGGCTATTAAAGGGTTAAAACAAAACTGTGTACATAAAGTTAAATGTTCCTCCTCCTCAAGGCTGCGTCACAAAACAAACACACATAATTGAACTTCTCTGATTTTTTGCTTTGCACAGTTTGCATTATTCAAGTGGATGTTTGGGCATTGTTTATTTTTTCCTTGGCAGCATCTTCAGGAGTTTGTCCAAGCATGTCACCAGACCGGTATCTAAGAATATTTTCGTCTATTCTTTAGATTAGTTGTTCACCTGTTTGTGCAATTATGTTATTTATAGATTGGCTAAAATACACATGTCTTCGACCTTTAATTGTTCAAGGGTTAAAAGAGAAGTTTTGTGTTGGTAATTCTGGAGCAACTGAATCCTCCAAACTATTCCAAGCAACAGAGAGAACACTATTATTTTTACTCTTGTGGTCCTGTTTCCTAGCATACTTTGGAGGAATCAAGGCACTCCAATGTAACAAAAAAGAAATACCACCTTAATACTCATGCAGGCCAGAAGAATATTGTGAAAGGAAAATGTAGGACTTTCACTTGTTTTGATAAGACAGGACCGGAAAGGTCATCATACTCTCACCCCTCACTTGTACAGTCATACATACGCAACAAGTGCCGTAGGATATACTTCTCAGATTTTGGTTCAAGTCTTTGTTTAGAACCAAGAAACAACTGGCACTCCTATAGCTGTGGTTATTATTTGGTCACGTTCAGTCCGCTAAGTTCTACTGGTCCACCCTGGCTCACGTTCACACACTTTCACCACGCAGTTAAATGGAGTGATATATATATTGTGAGAGAGTCAGTGGGTCCTGAGTTCAGTACTGTACTAGGGCTTGTCACTAAAGATTATTACTGTTTTGTGACACTGTGTAGTGGAATTATTTCCCTCTAGTGCACCGATAAACATATACTGACCCCTCAGCTGTGACTGTGATTTGTGAATGGTTGCTTTATGGATATGGTATAGCCTAATGACTGGTGGATCTATTGGGTTGGAAATGGCACCATATCCCACAATTAAAATACCTTTCCGTCAATCTTCGTTCACGAACAACTTTTCCTGTCTAATGAAAGGGAAAGAATGGCAGCCTGAATGGGGAATTTCCTGACTGAAAATGGGTTGTTAAAATTTGTCTTATAATTCCTTAGCAAATATAGAAGTAAATTAATACAAAGTAATATTATTACTGACATAATATCTGGGAGAATCCCGTTCCCAGGCAGTTATCATCATAAACATGAGACCAAGGACACTATATTGCCTCACTCGCTTAGGGGAAGGAAGTTACATATCTTCTCGACACACCCACCCAATTGTCGTTCATGTTGATGCTACTGTAGAACTGACATTAGGAGTCATGGCAGTGCAGTGTTGAGAGAGAGAGAGAGAGAGAGAGAGAGAGAGAGAGAGAGAGAGAGAGAGAGGGAGAGAGAGAGAGAGAGTTAAGGATAATGGTGTTGCGTGATGAGGTATAGTGAATGTCGAGTCACCGCAGTAGTGGTTAGTTTTTATTGTTGTTTTGTAGTAAGGGGTGTTTGTCAAGTGTTGCCAAGGTATTCGAGTAGTATATATATATACTGTATGTCGCCACAATAATCAAGTTACCGTGCGTGATTGTGTGTGTGTGTGTGTGAGAGAGTGTTACCAGTTTATTTTTCAGCGATTTCCCGATGTTTGTGTACTTAAACTTGATTCGAGATAATTATACTCTATGGTGTTTCGTGGTCTCAGCCAGTGGTATTATCAACCTTTCTAAAACCTGAGCGATGAGCCTGAGAGAAATATCTTGGTACTTTTTAACTGGAAGGGAGGAGTACACCAAATATGGCTGGGCTGTTAGTACGTTGCGTGTAATGCTGTCGTCATCCCTCCCTCTTTGACCTCTTCCTCCTCCTCCTCCTCACTCCACACATACCACTCTCCTCCTAAAAAACAATATAACTTCGAAGTAGCTTCATGAATTTTCGCCCAAATTGAAATGCAATCCGTGGCTAATGGGTGCATGTATATTTATTTGAATGTGTGCTTTTGACATACCGTAGTGTGAGGTGGTCAGAGTATAATGAATAGATAAGAGTGAAGATAAGGAGGAATCAAGATTGTAGTGTGTTAAGATGTGAAGAATGAAAACACCTGTCCGTGTGTGTTGTTGTGGTTGTTGTTGTTATAAATTTGTTTGTATATATATTTAGTGTGAGAATGATGCCTGTGGTGATTGAGGGAAGTAGAGCATGTACTGTATGTAACGGGAGACTTTGTGGCCGTGGTGACACTTAATACAGAGCGGTGTAAGGGTGTGGGGTGGAGTCAGTCGGTCAGTCTGGGTGGGTTGTTGGTGTTCGTGGTCCAAATCTAACTAAAATTAGGATTTGGTTTGTGGAAGTAGAGGTATAAGGGTTTGGGAAGAAGTCAATCAGTTAGTCAGTAAGAGTGTTGTGGTGGTGGGTTGGGTCTCTCTAGTGTGTTGTTGTTGGTGGGACGGGTGCGTGCGAAAATGTTCAGGGTGTTCGTGGTGCGTGAGTCAGTAGTGTGCGTGTCTTGGGAGTTGTTGTGGTGGTGTGTGTCTCATTAATAGTGTTGTTGGGTAGATACGTGTTACGTGATGGTGTGTGTGTGAGTCAGTAGTGTGTATGTCTTGGTGTTGTTGTGTTGGTGTGTGTCTCATTAGTGTTGTTGGGACAGATACGTGTTGTGTGATGGTGTGTGCGTGAGTCAGTAGTGTGTATGTCTTGGTGGTGTTGTGGTGGTGTGTGTCTCATTAGTGTTGTTGGGTAGATACGTGTTACGTAATGGTGTGTGTGTGAGTCAGTAGTGTGCGTGTCTTGGAGTTGTTGTGGAGGGTCTCACTTCCTGGCTGGCATTTAAATCCCCCGACCGACCGACCGGCCTACTTCCCATACTACCGGTACCACTGCCACTAACTATTACAACTACCAGTATTACTACGACTGCCATTATTACAACAGCTTACAACTAACAGTAGTACTACGACTGCCACAATTACAACAGCTTACAACAACATAGAAGATGCCCGACCTTATTCCAAGATGCTGTGAATGACGGTGTAGCTGCTCTCCCCTGATAGTGACGTGTATAGATAAGGTGTCGTCATCTATTGGGGCAGAAGAGAAGCTATGGTATCAACATCACCACGAAGCTCCACTGTCTCATCTGGTGCGACACCCAATAATCTCGGGGCCTCGCAAGAGTCACGGGCTACTGACAGCCTTAACAGTCCCGAGGTTGAGAAAAAAACCCATTATTACTACAACTACCACTATTACATCAGCTTACCACAACTACCAGTATTACTACAACTACCACTATTACATCAGCTTACCACAACTACCAGTATTACTACGACTACCACTATTACATCAGCTTACCACAACTACCAGTATTACTACGACTATCACTATTACATCAGCTTACCACAACTACCAGTATTACTACGACTACCACTATTACATCAGCTTACCACAACTACCAGTATTACATCAGCTTACCACAACTACCAGTATTACTACGACTATCACTATTACATCAGCTTACCACAACTACCACTGACACTGCCATTCCCATTAAAATTACCATTATCACTTTCTTTTCCTCGACTATACAGATATAACATCAATTATCACACCTATCCCTGGCACTACCGTTATCATTACATCTATCATTGCCACTTTTCATTCATCTACAACTACCACAGTCACAGCCATTCTCAACACACCAACAACTACTGGTACTACAGTTACCACAATAACCACTGCCACTTAACATTTGCCCAATAATTTATTAAGTTCGCATTTTTGTTTTCACTGGGTGGCAGGCATATAACACACAAAAGGAAAAGGAACACATACACCGTTACGCCTTTCTGAAATCAATGAGCTTCACTCACGAATACGAAGACTGTCTGTCACACACTGGCACAACCACCTGAGTTGTGTGTCGTAGGGGGTGGGGTGCCGAGTGGTACAGTACGTACAGACAGGGAAGGAGGGGAGGGGTTAGAGAGAGCATCAACAAGACCGTGGTTGGGCCGAGGTAACAGCAGAGGAACCGGAAGAAAGGTCGTATTCTTAATCTTAATGAGGTCAAGAATGTGTCTGCTAGATAGTTTTTGTACCAGATATCTGGAGACTACATTTTTCTTCTTTCTAATGTATAGTTACTATCCAGGTTTGCTTCGAATGTTTTGACACTGCACCAGTTGAGTTTAGATAGTTGAGGCAGAACTGTTTTTTTGGAAGTGATATGTCAAACGAATCGATCTTGTACACGTATACCTGATTACGAACTTATACACTTAACAATTTTATACATTTATGCCCGAAGACAAACTTGTATAGTAGACCAACTTATAAACTACAGAAAGCTATCGTTACAGGAGGATCCGATGAGTTCCATACTGGATGCAGGGCCAGGGATAACAATGTGAGGAAGGCAGATTTCAAACATTTATACTCGTGGTGTCATTTTCTATCACGCAGAAGATGTATTGTTATTTTTTTTTTCCCTATTAACTCGTTCGTTCCCTGGTAGTCAGTAGAAGATCCATCTGGGGTAAAGGTGAGGTGAAGGTGTATTATATATATTGGGTGGTTCGTTCGCTGGTAGGGAATGGTACAGAGTGTCGTGGTAGTGGTGGTGGTGAGAGGAAGTGAGATTAGGGGGGTCGGTGGCGGGCGGGTGAGAGTTCGAACCAGGCACCGACATCACTCCTCGTCTCACTACATCACATCACAATCATTGCGTCTCACCACATAATATGACATAACACATTACGCTTAGCTTCATATCACATCAGAAATTCATGCTGGTTTATTCAACACCATCCACGTAACATTAAATCAACTCTTACCGATAATTTACAGTTTTAACATCACACCGCAGTTGTAAATATTGACAATTTCTATCCCCTGTTCTTGTATTAAAAGTTGTCAATTTTGTAGGTTCGCTCTCAGGAAACAATAACAATATAGGGAGGTTTTCTGACAGTGGTTTTAAGGTGATGGTATACTTTTAATACATTGGAGCGCCGTGATTCCTCCAAAGTATGACTAGAAACAGGACCAGGTTAGTTAAAAATAATGGTGGCCTGTTTTTGCCTAGAATAGTTTGGAGGAATAATTTGCTTCAGATTTACCAACAGTGTAGGCTACTCTCCCCTTAATTAAGGTCGTGTGGATTATAGGTACAGTACAGCCGAAATCAAGACACCGAAAATTTCCTCACATTGCTTCTGATAAAAGTAAAGTTTAAAAAAAAATATCTTGGTAATAATGTCATCTGCGGTTGTCTGCATTGCCTTATATTTTACACTTGTTGGTACTTTGTGAGTATTATTATAAAACATTTAGATTTTGATATGGTATACAGTAGTGGAAGCAGGTTGTGTTAAAATATTGAAGGAAAGATTAGTCAGTGTCTTTTATTGATGTATACACTGTTCTTTCTTTTGCAATGCCGGTTTGATATTATGCAGGAATGGTAATAGGGTATACTTTTAGAATTTGCGTAAATTTGGTCCGCGCTATAAAAACTCTATGTGTGGTGATGTCATCTATATTCCAGGCCAAGGGAGGACTGGAACTTATTTGGTGAAGTCTTCCATGGTACGGGGGGCGTCTTTTTCTTTTTGTAGTAGATGTTCCAGCATTTGGATTCTGACACATTTCCTCGTTCGATAAAGTTTTATAGTATTTATGCTTTGGCTATCGACTTTGGTATATGTACTAATAGTATATAACTTACTTTTACAGATTGTTAAACGCTTTCATTTCTTGTTTCATTACCTGTTTAAAAATTCACAGAGAAAATCCCTGTCAGGCAAGGGGTATTTTAAGGTGATAGTACATTTTTGGTGTTTAAGAACGCCTTGATTCCTCCAAAGTATGTGATGAGGAAACAGCACCACATTTACAAAAATAATAATAGTCTGTTGCCTGGAATAATTTAGAGAAATCAGTTGGTCCAGATTTACCAACAAGTACTTCTCTCTTTAAACGATTCATTACCTTATATACCACCACATAGTTATCTCACCAGATATGATATCACACATTTCATTTTACCATTAAGAACACAACGTTATCAGGTATAGGGATCACAGTGTAGATACAGTAATTCCGTAGTCGTGTTTACAGGCCCATATGGTGTAACTTAATTGGACTGCCAGATATGCATGGAAGGGAGAAAAAAAATTACAACACGTTTCTCTTTATGGTGGTCGACTTGGGAATAATGAGGGCGGGGCTTCGAAGGGAGAGTGTGCAGCTGTTGTAGTGTATACTGTAGTGTAGGCGAAGTGGTCAGAGGTGAACTCCTATACTCATTCCTCATTAATTTTTGGTTGGTATCGTCTTTTTTTTTTTCTACGATCATACTTTTGCCTCTCCCTACAAACTAAAGTATTTATCCATTGTTCTTACTGCCCAGTTTCATATTACTCGAGTACTGGGTAGGTCTGTTTTTATGTTGTATAGTTTTGGAGGAATCAGTGACCCTCTAATTTACTTACGAGATAATACAACAAGGTGTTATTGATTGATTGATAGATTGAGTACAGTTTCCTTTACCCCGTCATCACTGAACTAACACCTGCTGCACGTCCTTCACCTGCCTAGCCCCGTGAAAGCAAAGAGATAAGCCAGTTACCTGCCAGTGTTCTCATTCGTTGATGTTATTCATTAATATGACTTTCGCATTTCATTTTCCACGCAGAACCTCTTCCTGTTATCGTGTCCCTTAATTAATATCCATCATTCTGACCTTTGGCTTACCTTAGATACCCTTTTCTCCGTTCTTTTTCTAATTCCTTGTATAGTCTTCAAAATCTGATATTTTGTGTCTGTTCCTAATTCCTAGCTGTCGTGTTCTTAATTAACTTACTAATATTTTCAATGCATTATTGGATATTTTTCCTTTTGGCTGAAGCGAGATATTCGATAAATCAGCTTTGCTAAGGATATAAGTTTGTCTGCTTTTACACTTTTCCATAGCCCACTCTTTTTCCTTTTTTAGCTTTCTCTCCTTTTACACTCCCTCTTTTCCTCCTGTCTTCCCTCTCATTCTATCCCCAACTCTTTCCCTCCCAGCTTCACACTGTCATGGCATACTTAAACTCCAGCTCATGTCAGTCTTTCATATTCCTCATTCTTGTAAATACATGCATTAGTCTGCATGTCTGTCCTATTTACTCTCTTTCTCACGCTCCTTCTCTTACTCCCCACCTCCTCCCCTCCCTCACACTCACACACACACACACACACAGCCTCCCTCTCTCACACACACACACAGCCTCCCTCTCTCTCACACACACACACACAGCCTTCCTCTCTCTCTCACACACACACACAGCCTTCCTCTCACACACACACACACAGCCTTCCTCTCTCTCTCACACACACACACACAGCCTCCCTCTCTCACACACACACACACAGCCTCCCTCTCTCACACACTCCCTTCCTCACTCACTCTCCATCCCTTTACAATGGTGTCGAGGTCAGGCAGTCCACACATCACTGGAGAGAGAGAGAAAGAGAGAGAGAGGGAGGGAGGGAGGGAGGGAGGGAGTGAGCGAGAGGAAGGGAGGGGGGGGGGAGAAAGGGAGAGAACAGCTGGCCAATACTATCTCTCGTCTCTTTCATTCACAGTCCTCTCTCCCTCTCCACACACACACCATATAGGCTCTTTTCTTCCCTTCCCGTCTTCCCTCTCATAATAATGGCAGTACGTCTTCTTTAATGACCCCTTCATGGTCGTTTCTCTGTCTTTCATCATTTCCCTCACATCAACACCCATCTCAGTCTTCACCTCCTATAGTCCTCATATCCACATTTGTCCCCGTCATTTTCACAAACACACTCCACCTCTGTGTGATCTTTGACTCAATGTCGACTGTATGTACACGTAAAAAAAACTTTCACCGCTTTTTCCCCCCCTCCTCAACTCCAGCCCCTACTTTCTCATCTTCCCCAACCCTCTTCCTCACCTGCACCCCCTTCCACCTCACCTTATCTCCCTGACCCCCGTGCCCCCAGCCAGCACACCTGTGTTTGTCAGCAGTAGCAGCCACATTTTTATGAAGCAGTCATTCAGAACGACTTAAACACACTCATATCTTCTATCGCCACACTACTACAATACTTAACGTGTAAATCACGGTATTACCACACTAGATGTTGTAGTCTTGTATTTGTTACTCGGACATGTTACTGTATCCTTGCATCTGGTCACGTCATGTGTCTGTAAACCTTGATCACGTGTTTACAGATACACACATTTTGTAAATTTGTACGTTTATGCACCAGTGGATATGTGTTGCACAACTCACCACATTTATAACTACAAATGCTGACACGGACACGCAAGCGCACACACACACAATTTATATCTATCTATCTTATCTATGTATCTTTATTTATATTTTTATTTTCATTTATTTTTTCTACGCTTGCTGGGGTTCAACCACAAGAACATTATTGTGTTGCAGTCTAGCGTACCGTACCTCCGCTAAACTATCCATGCACAGACGCTCATATTTCACAGATATGAACATTGATGCACTTTCTGTACCTGCAGCCACTTGAACTCCTGCTCTACTTTTGCATTTAATATTTTTTGTAGGGACAAACTCGAACACAAATATATACAGTGCAATCGTAAATTCCACTCGACAGACTAGTGCAAAGTCAGCATATAATTATATAACTACTCCCCCCCCCCTCCCTACACACACACGTTCATCATATTCACCTGTTTTGGGCATAAGCTTGCACCATTCCTGTTCCTCGTCCTTTCCACTTTCCCTACATCTCTAAGTTTCCATTGAATGTGGTTATGCTCTCTTTTTTTACCTGAGAGGAACGTAACTTAGTAATTATTGTCTTATTTCTAATATCATGTCTTTTGCATACCCTTCCCACTTCCTATTCCTCTCCGTTCTCAACTTCTCTCCCTGACACTGTTTCCTTCACTCTCTCCGTTCCATGCCAACATAGCAACAACAACAACAACAACTACTACTACACTTTAATGTTTCCATCCTTGCTTTCCTGCCTTCCCATCCACTGCTCTGATTCCATCCACCCACTTTCTCCCTAACACACACACACACACACACACACACACACACACACACACACACACACACACACACATTCTTCTGTCACATCTCAAGTAGTGATCACCATATGTTTAACTAGCATGAGTTACGTGTCATCTATCCTTCCCTGTCTAACTTTCTCCTTTCCTTTCTCCTCCATTTCATTCTTTGTTCTTCCCTCCCTCCCTTTCCTGCTTGCTGTCACATCTCTCTATCACCTTTCTCTGGCGCTATATGACCTCGCTGTTGCGGCGCCTAATATCAATCAATTCCCCCCTCTCTCCCTCACTTTCTTCCTACCTCATCCCTACCGCCCTCCGTTGGATTGGAAAGGAAGGAAGAATGAGTGAGAGTGGGTGCGTGTGTCTAGCTTTGCCATGAAGAGTTAGCGGAATTAAGGTCACTCTGGTTATAGACTAAACGGGGAATATTTAACCCGTTGAGTGAGTGTCAGTGCTCTCTCCTCAGTTGAATATACAGAAATTCTTTTAGAGTTACTAATTATGTTTTAATTTAATCCAACGACAAGGACAAAAGACAACCCCGGCACTGCAAGATTTAAAGACTCCCTCTACTTTTCCCAGACCATGCTTAATATTACGTTTCTTAAGGCTGCGACAAATATATCTGCAAATTTGACATAGAAAGTCTTACCAGCGATACTGCAAGCAGTTTAATTAACCCTTGAAAAGTGACTTATTACATTACTTCATTTTTCAAATACGTTATATATATATATAATATGAGAGAGAGAGAGAGAGAGAGAGAGAGAGAGAGAGAGAGAGAGAGAGAGAGATATTTGTGTGACATATCTTATCAGCAACGTAGATAAGGCATGACTTGAGAAGCGTAACAAGAGGGGTGTGGGGGGGTAAGAGGAGTTGAAAGGGAGTTTGTTAGTCAGTCAGTATCGGCATTTTACGAGTTAAAGTGAGAACTAAAACAACACGGATATCACCAGCATGTCGCAGTGCCAAATGTTGACCATGAAACCATAGCGTGGACAAACAAACAAACTTCATTAAAAGAGTGAATGATGGGGATGCAGAGTTGGTTCAAAGCGAAGAAAGCCCTAAGGAATGGTAAACTCGAGAAGTATGTACAAACTACCAAGTTAAGAATGTGATAACTGATGAGGGCGGGGAAATGTTGTATTGTAGTAAATGTAGTCTACTTCTTATTGGATTACAGTAGAACATTATTGGTTTGTGAATAGTTTGGCTTGTTTAATACTGATTTTTGCGGCTGTTGTTGTTGTTGTTGTGTTCATGTCTTAATACTTTTTTTTTTTTTTGCAATTCCAGTTGTCAGCTACGGAATCTTTTTACCCATTTTTTATTTTCATTCTTTGGAGTTTATATACTCTAAGTGTTTCATTGTGCTGCTTTTGTATTATATATGGGCTTTCTTTATGTTATATATTTGGGATTCTTTCTGTTAGTTAATTATTCTTACAGTAACAAATTGTTTGAGGTCGTTTTCAATGCAATATTTTTTTCGAAGGGCATGTAACTATTGCAACTTTGCCGTCATCTCAATTATATAATTTTCATTGCATCATTTGGGTCCAGTGACTGATAATTATCAATTATAATTGGAAAGGAAGTTGTTAACATACTGTAGTTGTCTTTTACCTATAGTTGCAATATACAGAAAATGAGCTATGCTTGTCATCTCCTGTTTCCATATTTATTTATATTTATTTTACTTAGAGGCTGTCGATGCTTTTAGTACTTACTACTGCTATCCAAACCATTCCAGGTATCAATTGTTGTACTGTATATATAATTATGGGGAGTGGTGTTTATTCCCATCTTAGAAACATCAAACTTTCTTTAATTTTGTGTCAGGTGCCCATTCCTATATAACATGGAGGGATGTGGAGTATTGGTATGTAATATGTGATACATAGCAATGTTTAGCTTCGGATATGTTGTTCAATATAACCAATGTATTGTGTTATGTTTTTATAATGTTAGTTGGCATATTGCACAGATTTTGTGTATACTTATAGTAGTACAGTATATAATTTATTGTGGAAGAGTTTACCTATGTTTGGATTTCTTGAAGTAGTAATTGATAAGCAAGTAACATTGGGAGAAAACCAACTATTGGGCTGGAAGCGATCATTGTATGTATGATAAGTGGAAGATGCTCAATTACCAGAAATTCCAGTGACCAGGTCATGTTGCTTGGTGTCTCCTTAGTACAGTGCAGTACCATCCACAGTACTGCATTTGGCCCTTGGTATTTTTCCTAGGATAGTACAGTATGTACTAAGTAACAATTGGTATGTGCATCTTTCATCTGGACCTGGGACATACCATTCAAGGGGTTAAGATTTTGTCACCGAAATGGAGATTGATTCCTCCAAACAGTAACAAGAAACAGAACACTTACAGTATGTATTGAGGTTGTCTTCCCTGTTACAGTTTGGAGTAATCAGCAGTTTCTAATTCACTGACAAACTTTTAGGGCCCTTAACTCATTGTTATATCTATTTGTTCAAAGTGGACTGAATGCAGGACAGGCTGCTTTTGTATCCAGTGTAGATTACAGACTGTAGCTCAGCCTTGCCATCAAAAGTCCTTGCACATCTTTTGTCTGATGGTGAAATTTTAAGGTTAATACTGTTGTGTGTAGGCAAAAATACTTCCACAGAACCCTGAATCTAAGGAAACTGTATAGAACTGAGCAGAAAAATGTGATTTCAATGCTATGAATACTGTATTAGAGTTTACAATCAGACAGGAGAACCCTTTTTATATTTTTCAGAGTCCTGTATAGTTTTGTGTTCTGAGCCAACTCAATTTATTATTTTTTTTTTCTTTTCTCACTACCATGTTTACCAGGTTCTCAATATTAAAGCAATATTGTGAAGACTAAGAAACAGTTTGGGAGGCAAGCAGAGGACAGTAAAGAGATAGAAGTAAACAAGTTAACAAGCAAGTGGTGAGCATCGACATATCCAAGATCATCATCTTTGTTTACGTGTGTTGTTGTAAACGAAGAAGAAGTGGAAGCAGGGAAGGAGTAGGAGGAGGCAGGCATGCTACACCGTGTTGGGGGAAGTCTGGGAGGAGGGGGAGAGCTGTGGTGTCCCCCCTCAGACCCCCACATACCCTGCTCCCCCTGCACTCATCCCTACCCCCCTTACTGGACGATTGGAAGGTATATAATTAGTAATCCTGGCACTTTGGTCACTTTAATAATGGGGTGTATAAGATGTGTTTTTTGGTGAATTGAAGGCTAATTGTAACAAATTGTACTAAAAAAACAAAACAATGTAAACTAGCATAGTTTTTGCTTTGATACAATCAATAGCCACCAATTCTCAGACGTCTTACGTACTCCCTAAATAGTTTGTCTTTTTACCACCACTGTCTGTCTGTCTTTCTGTCTATCTGTCTTTTTCAAGTACTATATGATGGTACTGAGAGGCATGAAGTCTCCTGTATAGAATTAGCCTGCAATATAAGAATGATTTAAAGCTTACATCAAGCTGGACTTAGAAAAATAAGTTACTCTTCTTGTTTGGGTTTAGAATTTGATTTCCCCTACTTATTCAACTCTCAAAAATTGCCAGTACTGTACTCAGTTCTTTGACCCTGGTCAAATTAATAAAAAAACAAAAAAAACTAATTATTTGTGAGTAGAATATTTACACTTGTTTGGCCCAAAACCTAAAATACCAATAGAGTAGAGTACTGTAAATGTTCTACTCAGGGATAGTGTGTCCCTGAGTGGTGAGTCTGATTGTTGAGTTCTTTATAAAGAATGAAGAAACACTAAGTTATCACCAATAAGAAAGATTTGGTAAAAGATAAATGAAGTAGAAGAATTTATATGCATTCTTCAAGTAAAATATAAATACTGCTAATTCATACTGAGTTCCTGTTTGACATAAATCATGTCGGTCAATAAGCAAGTTAATTATAATCATCAGCTGTAATTGCAATCTATTTCTATAAGTACATAGCTTTGTAAATCAGATAAATGTTACTTGTCCTCTTAAATGTTCAGCTGCCATTAATTTAGTTATAAAGAGAAGTTTTATCTCTTGACTGACAGCAGATAAATGTTGTGTATAATTGAAGAAAACAGTGCATTCCCCTGTTTTAATACCATACGTAATATATACTGTACATAAATGCAGCTTCATTGATTTAACATTGTCAGCTAATGAATTATAAGAGTTGACAGATTGACAAATGAGGCAAAACATAATTTTGTCCATATAAGCATACATACATTTGTGAGCCAGTCCTAGTCCTGTAGGCTATTTGTCAAGAGGAAAATCATTCGCCTCAGTCATCTTGAAGTAAGCTTTTAGTCATCAAATAATCACAGTGGGTGGTACGGTATGGTTCTTTACCCTTGGGATGCACACATACAAACATGTTCACCCACCCACTCATAGCTAACCTCTTGTGTCATGTGAGTCAAACTGTGCCAGATGTTCTCTCTCTATAGTTGTCAACGACCACTAAAGTACTCCTTTGAGTGCCAAAGACATATTGCAATTATTGTATTATATTCTGACATCAAGCTGCCTTTTGATGTGGAAACCTACTTTGATGTTAGTAATGTTTTATGTTTAACTTATATTCTAGAAGTTTAAAGTCACAGAGTTCATGATGTAGGCTAAAGGACCTCACAAGTTCTTTGATAGTCAGTGGGAATTTTTGTTGTTTTATTTTCATGCCATAACTATTTTAATGTGACAGTTTAAAACTATAAGCTTTAGCATTTTGGTATTGGTGACCTGTTTAAATTGATTGTATGGTAATATGCTGGATATAGAAGACAAGTTAGTTATGGTATATTAATCTGAGGAGAAATCTGGGCACTTGAAGAATTATAGGATACAATATTTACCATAACTATGAAGAGACTTGTTGACCTTTTATTTTCCAAATTGGAGGCACCTGGCCTTAATTCTGAAACAGTCTGAAGTACTGTACTGTAAATATAGAAAATAAACTGGGGTACTTTCTTATAAAAATATGCAGAAATTGGTAGCCTCTGTTTTACTGACATTACAGTATACTTGTTAAGTTTTTGTTTGTTAATTAACATGGTAGGTGGGTGAACATTGGCTGATTTATTATGGGTTGCACTACCACACACATGCACACACACACACACAGGACTTCCTTACTTATTGCTGGTGGTGGGATGGCCTGGAATGCTTCTTGCCATGTTTATATTTAGGACCATATGCAAGAAATCACAAGGGTTATAAAGGTGGAGACATAACTGGTACCTACAATAGCTCTACACTCACTACACAGAGCCATTGTACTATAATAGTCATCATAATAGTCTAGCCCATGATTTTTCTTGCATGTGTGGCCTGTAAAGCTGTGTTATGCATTATCAGTAAGTTAAAGTGTAACATAATTAGAAAAAGGGAATATTGAAGCATTGTTTGGAGAGCCTTTTCTGGTAACATATTTCAACTGTTTTCTTCTTCAGGTCGAGGGCTTAAAATATCAATAGTGTTTCTATAGGTGTTTTGTCTGGAAACACTATGTAATTCTTCATGAATAATAGTTGTTTTAAAGTTGTCTGGAGGGGGGTATGTTCAGTACAGTAGAATGAAAAATAGTGCTATTTGATTGATTAAAAAGTATAATTTACAGTAAGGAATGAGAAGTGATAGCAGGTCAGATTTGATAGGAGTCCCTAGTGATGGGAGATCTCAGTATAAAATGAGCTAGAAATGCTGGTACAGTATATATACAAGGAAGATTGAAAGTGGAGTATTTGTGGGTTAGTGAAAATAGTTTCCTAATAACATCAATAGAAAACATTATATAATATATAGGGCATAAACAGTACTGTATATACTTTAAAAAGTGGCAAAATGAAAACATCTGTCTTCCAAAGTGCCATGATACAGACTACTTTGGTATAGAAGGTGTAGTTTTTGGTACAGTTGAAAGTAGTAGCCTTCAATTTGTTGCCAGTTTCTTATTCCCTTCAAGGTGAATTGCTACAACAGGTTCTATAAGAGAAGTGTATTGAATCCAGCAGTTGATCAACAATAGTTCTGGGTGAAAAGCTCATATGAAATTAAAGTATAATACTGTAGTGTATGCATTATATATATATGTATTAAATTGGTGGAGGTGTTATCCCCAAAGGAATACTCCAGTGATGAATGTACTGCCACCACACACCCCTCTCTCCCTCCTTGTCCACAGACAGTGTTCATTCTCACTTCTCTATCCCTTCATACACCACTCTACAAACCTCCTCTTAGGACTATCCCTTACACATACACCCTCTCTAGGCAACATCAGTTAACCCCCATTTCTCTTCCCCTTTCCTCCTCTATTACCCCTCATTTTCACACACTTTGTCAGCCATTCATTCCCTTCCTTCTGCTCTGTATGACCACATGACTACCCACATAAGATTGCTCAGTTTTATACACATTCCAGCAGCACATACACACACACTAGTCATGGATTCATGCATTTATCACTAATTCCATTTGATGACTCCACAATCATTCCTCAGGTTATTTTATCTTAAGAAAGTTTTACATACCAGTACTGTACACTATAACGTAATATTTATTGTTTTATTCCCATTGTTTCTCCCTCTTTGTGGTGTTGAACATTCAAGCCAAAGAATCCACTTGATTAATCTTCTGTATCTTGTAATTTGTGAGTAGATTGTTGGTTGGAAAGTTATCTTGTTCCAGTGTAAGACTTGAATTCCTTTTGTTCTCTTAGGGATGTCTTGGTGTAATTTTATTGAATACTGTGTTAAGTTCTAGGAAGTTAAAGAATTTCAGGTACTAAAATTAGATTGCACAGCAATTATCTGTTGTTTTGTAGTGTCTCTACAGTTTTGAATTAAACATATAATTATTAAATGTAGTGCATCAGAAGTGAAAATGTTCCTCAAGGCATGATATGTACAAATTCTCCCATAAATATAATTAGTGTCATGGAGGTGGAGGGGGACTTTATGTATATAGTCTTCCTTGATATTTTTGCACTGTGCATGAGGTAGTGGAACTGTACTGAGCATTGTATTAAGTTTAGTTCCAAAGGAGATGTAAACTTTTACTTGTAAATACTCTATATATAATTTAACTTTTCTCTGGTCTATGGTGGTATGGAAAAATGGTGTATGTACAGTTGATACCTTGTACTCTGGCCAACAGGTTAAAATATGTCATTGGGTCATTAACTGATATGTTCTGTACAATATAATGTGAATCACTCTTAAGTTCCACCTTGATATATTACAGGTTTGAATTTAGTTATGTAAAAAAAATTCTTATTCCATGTACAGTATAATATTCCTTTATAATATTCATAGACATGGTCTGTAAGAGGCTACATTATTGAGCTTGAGTTCATTAAGGGCCAGATTATCATGGTGTCTCCTGGGAAATGTACAGTACTGTATGTCTATAAATAAAAATATTTCAAATGTATGGAATTGCCTAAAATCTTTTATCAAGCACTAACACTTATTATATTGGAACTGTATTTACAGTATTTTTGTATCAGCTTGCTATTTTATGGGTCTTTCTTGTGGTGGACAAGCATTTAGTGACAATAAATGAGATAAACTTTAATAAATAATAATAATAATAATAATATATAATAATAGATAATAATATATAATAATAGATAATAATGATTGAAAGTACCTGTAACAATAATAGTTTTGGTACTGTACTTATTCTAATAAAACAATGATAATGTGTTTGCTGTAACTCAACAAAGTATATGTGCAGCATTAAAAAAAAAAAATCACAACCTCGAAAGCATTTTAACGCTGCCCTGAGGTAATTAGTTCCTCTGCACAGATACTGTACTTGGTTTGGCCACTAGACAGCATGTTCCTGAATTCCACTGACAAACTTTAGGAATATATCCTCCATTGAAAAACAAACCCACAATATTCTATAGTGGAATGTGAAATTATTATTTTTTTTGTAAACGTGTGGTAGTCCAAGTGAGTGTACTTTGCTGCCAGCCCAACATTGGTGCCCCAACACCTGTGGCCTGGTGTTCAGCTGGCAGCAAAGTGACTTGGGCTACCACACGTTTACAAAAAAAAAAAATAATTTCACATTTCACTATAGAATATTGTGGGTTTGTTTTTCAATGGAGGATATATTCCTAAAGTTTGTCGGTGGAATTCAGGAACATGCTGTATATTGTATGTACAGTCTGCAAAAAAAGGTTTTGGAACCACCCCTGCGTTAATTTTAACATGGGTAAGCGGTGTAGTGTTGGTACTCCACTGACTGGGCAGCTGGTGCCTCGTGTCATCAGGGACGCATATCGTCTTCGCCCCCGGCCTATAATATGTGGGCCGCAGTAGTGACAACTTTTTTATATCAAAAGTTTAGATGATTTTAAATTAAATTTTGAGTGTTAAAGAACTCTTACTATTTGACTATTCATTATTAAATGTAAGGAAATGCGTTTGAGTATTTTAGAACAAAAATAACCATGAAATATCCAGAAAAAATAGCACTGGGTGAAACAACGTCATCCCTCCTTGAATGCCCAGGAGCCACTGAGGGACAGTGGACTGTGGCACAGAGGCCAGGGACTGGGAGGGTGGCAGATGTATGACACTCACCAGTCCGGCGTGCCAACATTACATCACACTGTCAAAGGGGTGGTTCCAAAACTTTTTTTGAAGACTGTACAATACAAAGTTGTTTATCGTTGCTAAAGATGTTGAATATTATACTGTAGTACTTCATCTATTGTCATGGACTGCTTTATTGTTGATTCCCATTTCTTTCCTCACCCATTAATGTACAAATTATGCAATACTGTAGTAGCTTATCACTTGTATGTTATCTCAGCATGAAATGGGGTCAGTTTGATATATATATATATATAAAGTAAACAGACTATGTTTATAGTATTAATATCAAATGGAAGCAACTAAGCATGTATCATGTGACAACTGAAAGCTTTATTCTCTAACTACTGTACTGTATTGGATTGGTCTTCAGTTTTTGGATTAGACATAGTACAGAAGTGAATAGAATTTTGATGAATTATTATTATTATTTTTTTTTATGGGGTTATCAATGCACTAAGCTTCTCCTTCCTTCATAATATTGAAAAAAATAAATAAAAACCTATTGTGTATTACAAATTTCAGTTTTGAATAATGTGCACAGTATAGTACGTTAATTATTGATGAGCTTATGATGATAGAGTGCAATAGTTGCCTCTAACTGCTGTAATATTTTATTTTTTCAGGATGTTGAGATGACTTAGAATCTCATTGACTAATACAGAACTCATAATCCCTGTGTGATGGGTTTTCATCAGTCACCAGTTAGCATTAATTATTATCATTATGGACATGTATCACCAGAACTGAAAATATTGTTAAAATATATAAAGCCTAGATGGCATAGACAAAACCTGTCTGCCTAACCCACCTATGGTTACTGAGTGGTGAGGTATTAAGTGTGTCACATGAAAGGAGTAATGATCTTGATGTATTCATAATGCTATACCTATTTCAATCTGTTTCACTTTAGTGTTATATCTTAGGAGTAAGGTTACATTTCTAGTGACAAAGTTTTCAGTATCTTTAGTACCTGAATAAATTAATCCATTTCTTACAATCTTTGTTTAGTTGTGTTATCAGAATACGATATGTATAATTTGATTATAATAATTCTGGCTTGTAATCTGGTTTAGTTATGTGTAATAATTTCTTTGAATTGGATCTTAAATAGATAGTACTTTACTTATCAGATACTGTACATGTAGCAAAGGCTCTAGTTGACCAAGCCTTAAACACAGTATGAAATACTGTTGTTGCACCAGCATTCCATAATAAAAAATGTCATGCATTGTGTGCTCTAGGTGTTGGCTGACAGTACTAACAGATGACTGTTTACTTGAGAAATTTGGGTCTTTATCACAGACACAGACTGTTAATAAGAATTGGTGGTGGTTTTTGAGAAAACAACATGAAGTGATTGACTGCATGCTTTGAAGACGTGGACACAGAATAGGATGCAACAGTCTAGAATAAATGTGGTTGAAAATATCTATTTGAGAAGAGCATAAAGGCATGATGAGTTGAGATAGGTAAAGTAATGAGAATATGTGTGAGAAATGTGGTTTAGGAATGACAACAATTGGTGTTGAAAGTGAAGTAATTGAGAGGGTGAGTGTGACCACATATAGAAGATATTATTATTCCCTGAGAGCCAGTTCTAAGTCAACACTGTGAGTCTGGTGTTCCACAAAGTGAATGCTCGTTCCTACTGGGTGAATTAGTATCTGGCTGACCTTTAGCCAAGATGAGCCTCACCTGCTTTAACTAAAAGAATTAAGGAAATTGTAGTCCATTTGGACCACTTCTTCAAGAGTTGACAGATGTAACATTTGTGAAGGTCGTGAAAGTTAGCGGCAGACATGTTGCTTCTACTCCTGGTCAGCCAGATAATACTTCACACATACCTTGTGTTCTCGCCACATTGGAGAGAACAACTGTTTTCCATTATGTCTGACTTGAAGGCTGACTTAGCAATAACTCAGAACTTGCTTGCGAGGATCAATAATATCTTCTAAGGTCAACTCACCTCGTAGAATTGAGCAGGAGGCCACGAAAGATGGCCTATTCACGAGTTAAGTAATAAAAGCACACGTTGCAGGAAAGAGGTAGGCTTGTGGCATGCATAAGCATAATTAATTAAAAACCTGATGCACACACAGAATAATAAAAGGAGTTTGTGGGATGTGCATCATTAAGTATGGTATCCTGACTGAAAACTTGGCAGCTTTATTGAAGCTTTTATGATGACTGATTGAGAACTTGACACACTCCCACAGGGTAAAGTTTGGGGTGTCGCTGGAGCAAGTATGCAAGAATGACATCCCCGGACCCCTGCTGGTGCTCATCCTCAAGCTGAACAAGGAGGGGCCCAGCAAGAAGGACGTCTTCCGAGCCCCAGGCCACCACGGCTCTATGAAGAAACTTGTGCACTTCCTCCAGAATGGACGTCTGGTCAACATTGGTGAGACAGAGGCTGGTGGCTTGTTCTATTCTGTTTTTCCATATTTTTTCTATGCTGTATATTAGTTTATGATTTGTTCACATATATTTAGTTACATCTGTTTGAATGATATACACAACTATAACTTTTGTTAATCTATCTATCATTTTATCATCATCATTATCATCACCATCATCAATAATTATCAGTCATCTCCAGCTGATTGTCATCTTATGGAGTCCTGCCAGGGGTGGCAGTTTAACTCTGAAAATTGTGACTGCCTGCTTATTTGATTTCCTTTCTCATTATCAAATCCTATAATACTAAGGAGTGAATGTCAGGACAACAGATATGAATAACTAACTGTATTGTACCATTGTGGATAAATGTTCGGGAACACTCCCATCTTTTCACTCATATATTACATAGACCTTGAAGCTGTTAGGAGTTTTGAGGTTGCATTTACCTTTGTATTTATATTTGTGAAAATTATTAAGGAAAATGCATGAATTTTCTGTTAAAAGTACATAAGATTTGTCTAATGCAGCTGTTTATTGTTAATGAAGAGTAGGAGTTGGGATGAAACATATAACTGTGACTGCCAGCTGTATATACTTGTTTACTCACTTAGTTCTCTATATTTTGTCATCTGCAGACAATTTCTCAGTGTACACGATCGCGTCCGTCCTGAAGAAGTTCCTGCGCAAGTTACCGGAGGGGATATTTGGTCGTGAAGGCGAACAGGAGCTGTTCTCTATCATCCAGCTCTCAGACACAGAGCAACAGCGAGACTTGATTCATCGCCTCATCACCTCCATGCCACCTGTTACACAGCACCTCCTTGTCCTCCTCTTCGGTACCTTCAGGTCTGGACATCCTCACAAGCAAAAACAATTTCAAACAAAGAACATTAGAGTTTCATAACGAGATGACCATATAGTAGTTTAAGATATTAGAGGAGTAAACACTCCAGCATATACAAGCAACCTCCAGTTAACGAACTGGTTACGTTCCTAAAAAAAACGTTCATTGCGTGAATTTTCGTTGCTTGAACCAATTATAACAGGTTAGGCTCCAGTGCTCTGAATTTAACAAGAGTATAGTTGCAAGGCTTATGAGAGCATTTCTAAGTACTGTAATACTGTATTGAAGAATATGATTTATTATCTTTCAGTCTGTAGTAATTACATAATCATAGCTTATAATTCATTTTAGAATTTAGAAAAATCCCTGTTCTTGGAATTTGTGTTTTGTGGTAAATGTGGCTGATTAGTCCTGTGAAGTAATGCATCAAGGAGAGGGACAACTCAAACTACAAACCAGGGTAGGTGTAGGGCCTTGGTAGACAATGTACTTAGCAAAGGATTAACCAGTTTACTTTTCACTGGAATTCTTCATATGAGTTACAGGATAACCTATCAACAAAGGAAACTGTTCTTGAAGATTATCACACTGCATTTTGCAGAGTGATTGCCATGAATGCAAGCCGGGCGCAGACAGGAATGACTTCAGAGGCTCTAGGAGTGTCGGTGGCGCCCTCCTTCTTCCAGTCCTGTGTGGCTGACGGCAAGACAGCTCGCATGGAGGATGTTGTGCGCTTCAAGGTAACTTGCAATGCCCCATCATTTGTGGTTGTTGTATGAGGCTTAAATGATGATTTGTAGTTATGGTACACTCAACTTGCAGGTCAAAAATTAACATTTTCTCTTTGCTATATCAAGCCTTCTATGCCTGGTAAATAAAAAAAAATAACAAACATAATGTATTATTGGAAGTGAAATGGTGCCTTCTTAGCTTACCCAAGATTGAGGTATGAAAAAGATAATGCACAGTTCTGTAATAAATGATTGGCAAAAAATACCAGGTGGATTTTGTGCTGTTCTATTGACCTACATGAGAGTTATATTATATATTCATTCATAATTCATATGCTTAATGAGTCCCACCTTGCTCTCATGTTCTGCTACTCATTCTTTGTATGATCCAAAATTGGTAAGGCTGATATTGCTGTTCAAGTGAAAAAGGTAACAAATAAACTGGTAAACTAGTGGGAAGTTGAGTTATGTACTGAAGAGGAAATGAGCTATGCTTTATACAAGGAAAATAAATGTCCATCAAGTATTGTAACTGTCCCAGTATGAAGGCTTTGAAGTGAGTAATCTGCAGGTTGAGTAATGCTGTTAGACAAAATTTAAACTCATGGGCAATAAGATGAATAATTGAGGAGCTGCCTTCCATTGGTTTTGAAGCAAAATGGCAACATCCACTTACTGTAAAAATTATAAATTATATTGGCTATTTTTTTTATATATATTGATGAAAATTGGCTCTTGATTTTGGCCATACTGTATATTTTACATTTAATTGTAGCAGCTGAACATGCTTGGAGGATGGGGCTTCAGTTATAGTTGCCACAGCAGTGAGATGATGTTGATGAATTGGAGGTCACAATTTGCTCCAGGCTGCTACTAAACAAGACTACCTTGGACTACTCATAAGTGGTCTTATTTTGTGGTACAGATTTGAAAAATTATTACATGCCAATTCACTGACATCAACTCCCCTAACTTTTGATTTAATCTCAGACTCCTACAGTGGTAATCCTTAAAATATGTAGGAGTACAGTATTGTAGCAGCTTTCATAAAAATGTGTAAGCAGCATTTGGAGAGGATTTAGGAACAGTAGTAACATGTTATTACATTAGACTCTTTGGATTATATGTATCATATTGGTGTTGGTCACTACAAGTGAAATATCACTCCTGCAAATGCAATTCCACAAACTCTAACCTCCTCTCTCCGAATCTGCAATTTGCTGTCCTGCAATTCGGTTTATCAGTTTTTATCACAAAATGTACAGAAGCAAGGTAAATTACAAAGTAATTTTGGGAATTTGTTTAAGGTTATTTAAGCTATTATCACATTGCTAGTCCTTACTGCTTCATAGCATACACAAGTACTCAAGTCAATCCTCGCTCTGAATCCTCACTAAAATCATTTTATAAAAATTGTAATTGATTAATTGCAGTCAAATTTTTTGTATTCAAAGAGTAAGGGATATTATAAAGATTGGAAAATTTCCGAACTACTGAATGGGATATATATTTGAGTTTGTGGAAGTGTCCATCTTTGATATTATAATTTTCAGTTGTAACTGGTCAGAGCTTGCCACTCAGGGGTTAAGATTCACATATTAGTCAAACAGATGTAAGGGACTTTATGATATTTGATATAATTTGTGAACACTTAAAATAAGCCTTAACATAATCAGACTATAATATTAATGACATGTACTGTACAGATATCATACAGTTTATAATGGAGTTCTGAGACAAGTCAAAGAGCTTGGTTTATGTCTTCTTATTGCCAGAGTTTTGTTATTATTTGGAGCTAAATAATTCTTAGCCTGAGTGCGAATGTGAGCTTTATTGATGCTTTCTCCACTACTTTTTTTAGAGTAAGGCTGCTCATTCTGCCTTCTTTGTTTTGTGGCAGTACTCTCTTTTGTAAATTTTTTAGCTTTATGAGGTTTTGGATTGGAAATATTTTATAATTTTCCTAAATTCAGCAGTTGTGTGCTGTAGGAGAATAATGAATGAGTCCTGCAGTACATATACAGGTGACCATAAATTATCTGAATCAATTGTATTGTACAATACAGTATATACAACATATTTTATTCAGATAATTCATGGACACCCTGTATATTTTACTTATTTTTATACTTACCGGTACTACTAATATTAATACAGCATGATAATCTGGGCCTGTGATCATAAAAGTAAAATTCTGTTAATATTCTTGTAAATATTTATTCATGAGAAGGATGAGAACCATGTAGTTCGTCTAATTCCATCCTTCACAAACTTGAAAGTAGTTGGTAGATTCGCCAGATGAATCAATTTATGTTATGTGTATACTTGAAAAAGTAAATACAGTATATAAAATTTTTTGTGTTGCTGAACTAGTTACAGTATTACTGTACATATGTGGCTTTAAAATTGTTATAAACCACCTTATTGCATGATATCATACTTTGGAAATTAGCTCAACTATCGATTAAAATAATGAAGAAATTAATGGACCTTAGCCTTTTATATTTAGTTCAAGAAAATTATTAAAAATAACCGGAATGGTTCTTAGTGTGACCCTTCACCCATTGAATTAATTCATCTGCCAAATCTGGCAATTTCTTTCAAGTTTGTGAAGGAGGGTATTGACACAAGAAGAGTGGGAATATTTGACCATTAGTGTGAAAATAAACCACTCTGAGTGTTGGATGTGTCAGCATAGGAATAGGTGCAAATTGTGAGATATTTTATGAATACAGGCCCTGTACTTCATTACTTACACTACATCATTACTCTTGTGTCATTCAGTTGGTAATATTTTAAATTTATTATTTATTTTGCAAGATCATTACATTAAAGCAAAAATTATTGATCCAATTTTTTTGCATTAGTTATAGTCCTAGAACTTACACAAAAAGCTCTTATATACCAGTGTATGTACTGTACATAAAAAAAAAAAATATATATATATATACCTGTATATATATACTGTATATATATGCAGGGTTTCTAGCAAATTGATCTGAAAAATTGAGAAATACAACCTTATGTAATTCTTATTGGAAAATACTCTATAAGTCTGTGTTTTAAGCTCTTGTTTATAGGTTAAAAAAAATGTTCCAATCTGATATCTGCCTGACAAGTGAAACAGGGAGGTGAGAGGCAGAGCTGTCATGCAAGTTACTGTATTTTACTATAAAATTTACACATTCTGCTCATTAGCATTAATATTGGCAGTCAATAATACTAGAATTTTTTTTTATATACTATTAAGTGAATTAATTTGCAGCTTAGCAACCTACACATTACAGTAACAACTAATACTGACTGTTGGTGAGAGTTTGGTGGGTGATATATGTGTGGCTTTGTAATGACTGTAAAGTACCACCACTTCACACATTGTGACGATACCATATTTACTCCTTATTAAATTTACTTGCACATTAAAACGACATGCGCGTCTAGAACAACTTTTTATCTGACTATTATAGATGGAATAGTTTACTTCAAAATGAGAAGAATGTGTAATTTTCATAAAAAAATAGAGTAACTTGCACCACAGCCACACCTCTTACTTCCCTATTCTACTAGTGGGAAGAAGTCAGATTTGAACATTTTCTCTAACCTGTAAATGAGAGCTTAAAACACACACACATATAAAGTATTTCTTGCTTTGACTTGCATAAGCTTCTATTAGGTTACTCACTTTTCTGGATTAACTTGTGAGACACCCTATATATATACTGCACAGTATTCTTGGTAGTATAGTAAATTAATGTAAATACTTTATACTATGTATTGGCATACAGTTATCTACATATGTATGCAAAGTTAAGCTATTTTGAATTGTTCACATTCTGTATTGTGTACTTTTCATTGATATTGATTTTTTAAAATTTGAAATATTTACCATTCATGAAGCACTTTGTATATTACCAACTTCAATATGGTTTGTTCTCCCTCCCCAGTCATCAGTAGAATACAAGTGTTACAAAATATGTACATTAGTTTTTCAATTATGGAAATGAGATTCTATGCCTCCTGTGATACCTCCAGTTGTTATATGACAGCTTTGATACTAGACTTAGTGAGTGGTAGGGGATATGACTGCCTTCACTTTGAGTAAGCATTTATATATACCCTAATACCCTACCTTACGTCATTAATTGGTTCCAAAGAAAGCAACGTATTCTGGATTTTAGAGTAACCTGGATTTCCCCGTTAAACACCATGCTGAAAAATATACATTTATTATTATGAATGATGATTGATACCGATGACTGGCAACCTGACAATTTTTCAAAATTTGGTTCATGTAACAATTTTTAAGAGAACACAATGGAAGATGTGAAACTGCAAGGTATTTACTTTGCAGCCCATGGCTATGAGGTGTTAGTTAAATTCCCTTTTTCCATGACTACAATGTGTGGTTTTTTTTATTTGTGACCAGAGATACGTGTCTACAGCCAATATCATAAGTCCATCAATCAGTCAGATGCAAGATAGAAGAATTCTTTATGATCTTGGCTGTGGATATTGTATACTAGCCAGATTTATAAGTAATTTTTTACAGCTGTGATAGTGTCATGTGTCAGTTTGAGGTGTTACAGGGGGTATAGAGACCAGTTTTTCCTTAGCCATTCCCTAAAGGTTTCTGTCATGTCCTTCTCTTGCATAGTGGTGTGAGTACTATTTCATAATTGACTTCACATTACTAGTGACTTTATATTGTATATTATTTATATTATTTTTTAGTCTCGATTTAGAATATGTATAGTTGGCTCTGTTGCTGTGAGGACTACGCAGTGTTCTTAACCCCCAGAACCCGGGGAAGACTGTACTTTGATTATTTGCTTGGATTTCACTTGTCCACTGTTCAAAGCGCTTAATTCTCACCTTGATATCTAAAGAAAGGTAAAAGTTACAGCAATAGACTACAGTTCTTTAGATAGTGCTTACTCTGATCTAGAGAATGGCACAAACTAGACCTCTATATCATCTGGTGATCATATATAATGCTGGTGTGAATCTAGAGTTTTTACATGGAAGTCCTATTGCATCCGAATGCTCACAGGCGACACTGGCTTCTGCCCACTAAGTCTCATTCCGTCCCAGTAAATTCATCTGGTACGTGAATTATCTTCATGTCATTGTTATTATTTCATATGTACTGTATCATTATAGCAATATTTGTGGTGGCACTGTCACTCATGCTTGTTGCTGTATGTCATACTGTACTCTATTTTTCCATTTAGATTTTTCTTATTATTTCTTATCAAATACAGTATGTTAATTATATACATTGATGTGTCGCTTTGATTCACTTGTATAGGAAGGACTATTTTCACTCATTAAGCATTACAGTATTAGAGGTGTTACTTTCATATACATTTTCCTATTTGGCGTGTGAGACGAGTTACCTGATGGCCGCAGGCTTTTAAGCAGAAGTAGAAATAGTATTTTCTGTTTTTTTCTAACCAGTCATGGCTGCAGTGAGATAGCAAGAAATATTGCTATGCAGTACTTGGGTAAGGATGCTGTGGTACTTGCCAAAGTAAGATTCCAGCATGTATTCGAATAAACTCTTATTATACGTTTATGTCAATGAGGCATACTGTACTCCAGGGTTCCATGGCGCAAGTTGACATAACGGTAGAGCATAGAGCATACTCCCGGGTTCGAGGAGGTTAATTCTCTGAACAAGTGTAATCTTTGGACCATTAGTTGATGGCTACATTTAAAGCATCCACTTGTGAGTTATGTACTTTGAATATTGGTCACTATTAATGGTTTAAAGTTTATTGCTCCATGGAAAAGAAATGACTACACTCAATGGCCCTCACAAGCATATAGTCAACTGTCCCTCTCCTGTTGATAGCAGTAGTTTTGGTAAATTCATACATTGCACTGTTTTGGGTGTAAAATTGATAATTGACATATATATGCATATAGTACTGGGTGCTCCAGAACACTTTTAATTTTTCGGATACACATAACAACTGTGTAGATAATGATTATACTTCTCTCTGTATGATGGTTTGAGAAATTTAAATATGTTTCCAGATATTATATAATTATAAAAACAATAACTTTAGGGGTGTAAGTAATGAGTCCAGTAGAACCCTACAAGCAATGCCATGGAATAAGATAATGATTTGATGCAAGTTCACATCAACTTCTATTGTAATGAAGAGTTTGTAGGGATCTACTGGATTTATAGTTGACACCCCCTAGAGTTTTTGTTTATAATTATGTAATGATAATTCTAAAATGTGTACTATCTTGAATGCAAATATGTTGGAAGCCATCATAGGTAAAATAACTGTAATCAGAAGGTGTGTTCATTCTGAAAGATACAAAAGATACTTTTGTAGCATCTTGTATACAGTATACACATATATGTAATGAGCCTAACAATTATAACTAATTCTATAAGGTTACTTCAGGGCTTTATGGGGTGAGATATTGTTGGCAAATTTGAGACTACCAAATTCTCCAACTTGTACCTCAAAACTGACTACTTACATTTATAATAAGGTAGTGTAGTCTGCTTCTTTGGCACAGTTTGGAAGAATCAGCAGCCTCCAATCCACTGAAAATATCTGACCCCCTTAAAAATCAAACCAAAACTTAGTTTTAAATCTCAATTTATAATTTGGTTAGTTAAAAAATTTTCTTGTCATAAGTTTCATTCACATGTTTAATGACTCAGTATAGCTCAAACATTCATATAGTTTATGCATAGGGGACTTTTTTTGCCTGTGTAATGATTTTTGTAGTGGTGAATTTTGCATGGTGTTTTCTGCCAGCATGGCCACTAAGATAATAATAATAATAATGTGTGGATTAAAAAAAAAACTAATCAAGCTGTGTAGTAGGCTGGAACTCAGTCTTTAACCAATTTCATATTCTGTGTTGCTGTAGGCTTGAAGAAAGTCCCACTTGGCTCAGGCTACAGATTATTGTATAGCCATTGTAAGTAACCTAAGTTGTGTTGTTAGTTCTGTGACCCCTTTCATGACCCTCTCCCCTCCCGTACTCACTGCCCCCTCCCCTCTCCTCTCTTTCTCCTTTGCCCACCCACCCCAACATCACCCCTCAACACATTCCCCTGCCACCCAACACTTTGTTCACAATTTTTGGCAGTAGAACTGTTTTATGTTCTTCGTCATTGCAGAGACCCATTCTGTTTTTATTTATTTTCCACTTTTTTTTTTTGCCCCGTAAATTCCCTGGGACGAATTTAGGCCGAGGTCAATGTAAGTACCTCCTGTATTGTGCCGCCCACCCTGGCTGATGATGATGGTTGGTGTACCCCTTGCGTATGTTGGATATGGTGTACCCTGCGTAGCCTCGACTACACCCTCACTCTTATCTTCCTCCACTTCTTCCTTCTGGTCTACCCTGCATAGGTTTCCTCCTCCCCTTTTCTCTGTTTTTAGTTGTTCCCTGCATAGCCTCATCTCACTGTTGTCACCTTCCTTTGCTTACTCCTCTTCTCCGCCTCTCTTTGTATCCTGCTTAGACTTCTTCGTTATCTTACTCTTTCTTTTCATTTTCTTTCAATTCTGTCTGCATTGCTTGCCCCTTAATCTTTTTTTACTTAAGCTCCCTTTCTCTGTCTATCTCTGCATTTTGTTACTTTACCACAAAGTACTTGGTATTTAAAAATTTGTGTCCCTTTCTATGATTATGTCACACCCGCTCCTTGTTTTTGTAATAACATAGCAAGTGTATTGTATCCTTGTGAACCGTAATGCTAAGCTCACCAAACACTATTAAGTGGAGTTAACAAATTATTTCTCTATTGTATGTAAAATCACTAGAGGTTATTTTGAGTTTGCAAGTAGGGCTTAAGTAAATAATATGGTAGCAGGGAATAAAAGGAAGGTATATGAGAGTAAGCTTCAAGGGAAAAATGAAAAGGTAAAAAAGAGAAGAAAGAGTGAGTCATATAAGAAGTACCATAAGTCAAGCGGTTGGTTGATAATAAGCTAAGGGAATAGTAAAGTAAAAATAAGGAACTTTTAGAGATATATGAAATTAGGAATAGGGGAAGCAAAGAATAATATCATGGGGATAAAGGGAGAGCATAGAGTGATTGTCACTGGAAGTGAAACAGTAAAAGAGATCTGAAAGAGGCATTTTGAATGTTTGATAGAGAAGACAGGAGGAGGCAAATGTGATCTGCATGGGGATAGAAGTGGGAGGCAGACAGTTGGGTGTGCCAGACCATGGATATACAGTAGAGCACATGGAATAACCGAGGAAAAGCTCTAGGAAGAATCATGAGCCTATAAAACAGGATAGGTGAACAATGTAAATCATCTGACTGAAACATCATACATTTGAAACACACATGGAACAGGCCACTATACTGTAAATGAAAATAGGGACTTTGCTAATGAGGGAATTAACTAATGGAGAGGAGTATGCAGCTTACCAGGATGGAGCTGGAGAGCAATTTGAGTATATATGAGAAGTGTGCTATTGCCATGAGTTTGATAGAAGTAGTTGTTGAGGTTGGAGTGGGAGAATTAGGACACTGAACTGGATTCAATGCATGGAGAGAATAAAGGAAGAGAGGAAACAGGAAGAGTGTCTGACAGTGAAAGTGAAAGGTCTGATTTGAGGGGAAGACCATAACTAGGAAGGTGAGCAATTAGAGGAATTGGATAGGAGAGAAGTGCTTGAATATGTAAGGGGGATGTTGATGAGGGAAAGCTGGTTATTCTTCTGCTGTAACCATCCTCTTGTGGGGAGATACTGAAGGGAATAAGGCATGAGAGGTATAGTTACATAGCCAAGTAAGTAGAAGGCATACAGAAACAATACCTTGCCTCAACTCTTTCACATGTTCTAGTTGGGTTGAAAATGTGGCCCTCAACTGTACCTTATTTTTCCTTATTTTTCTTTCTAATTCTTTTAAATTCTTTTTTTATTTCTCTCCTTGTTATCTTTCATTTTGTGCTTTCAACTTTTTACTACCAACTTTTTCATTCAGCATAAAGTACAGTACTGTATTTATTTAGCTGATGCATTAAATGAGTATTAAATGTATTTTAAACACCCCGTATCTTTTGGAAGTGTATTTTTTAAAGAAACCGGTAATTTTTCTGTCACACTGTAGTTTTGTGCTCTGTATGTCTACTATATGAAGGTCATACATTACTTCTGTAGTATTGTACTGTACTTGAACACGAAAGTGGACATGGAATAGGGAGTAACAGTAAATTGGTGCAGTGGATATGAGCTGCTTGAGAGGAGCATGTGACGTGATGAGATGTGACATGGAAAGTAATGAGCATGTTTTTGAGAGACATGGGTTTGGTGCAAAGGCAGTTGGTGCTGGATGTTGGGTGGTTAACAGGTGAAATACAACACACTAAGGTGGTTTGGATCCTTGGAGAGAATACAGAATTAGTTGTTTACAACAAAGGTTTATTGAAGTGAAGTTGAGGGCCTAAGTGCAAGAGACAGACCATTGGTCAGATAGGTAAACAGGGTGGAAGAAGATAAGGAGAGAAACATGAGTGGAAGGGGAGGAGGAAGAATTGGAACAGGGAGAATCTGAGACCTGCCATGGTCACCTGCTTGGGGGGGAGTTCTCGGAGTGAGTGAGGTGTTAGAGTTTTAGGTAACTAGATTTTGTGAGTCAAATATGTTCCTGTATGTAGTACAGTATATGTACGTGTTTGTTGTGATTTGGTAGGTTCCAAAATTTTATTCAAGAGAAAGTTTGTTAGAGGTTTACACTATAATTAATTTGCCACATAGGAATTTACATTTGTTTAGAAAGATGTTTGTAAGAACTGCACAGGCCCAGATCACAAAATTTGCTTATTATAGATGACTGTATACAGTACTTTGGAAATTTTTTCATTTTATGGAAATTAATAGTCTGCAGGTTGCTGACGTCTTAACCTTGCAAAGTTCTTCACATATTCTTTATTGGCAGTCAGTACCAATATGCCATCTTATACAACATAGGTGTGAGTTACTCAACTTGGGTTACTCGTATTTGGTGCTAACTGTGGGGAAATTGAGGTTTGTGTATATATTTCTGTCAGGAATGGGAGGGAAGAACCTGGTGATTTCTTCAATAAAGTGTTTTGGGTTAAAAGTTAAATGTTTGCCATGGGGAAGAATACTTAGTTCATTTTTGTTTGAAAGATTGACATTACTGTACTGTACTGGGTGGGAAATGTGGGAATGGAGATATCTGAACATTTCTCATGATTCTAGGTGAAGGAAGAGAAATTAAATATTCTTGCCATGTAACCTTTGCTGACATAGTTTGCAAATTAGCTAAAGGTTATACTTTATAGTGATAGATAACATTGTAAGATGGCATACATAAAGTGCATCAACGTTGAAATAGTACAGTATTTCTGTTACTTGTAATGGACCAGCTTTTTCCATAGTAGGTTTAGAGAGAGAGACCAGTTTGGATATAGCTAACTGGGCCCGAGCCCTTATAACATTGCAATGGTAGGCTAAAAAATTACTGCAGGTGTACACACAATTTTGTGGAATTGTAAGGAAGTCTTTTGACATATGACTAAAACTACAGTCTCAGTTCAGAATTTGTATCAAATGGGCTTTGTTAAAGTGATGAAGCATTTGACATAGCATTGAAATCGTTAAAATATTTTTGGTATGAATAATTGGTGGCATTGTTTCAGTAATGTGTCAGATGATATGCAGCTTTAACAAGGCTGGAGGAAAAAATTCTGTTTTGAGACTACAATAGTTGTTGTATTTTACATAGGACAAATTACATCACAAATTTTTCTCTAATCAGCAAAATAAACAAGTATCTGAAACATAACATAAAATTGGCTTCTACATTGTCCTGTAGTTGGCTCGTTCTTACTTGACTGTATTGTGCCAAACCCAGACTACAGTTGGCTACAGAAATAAGTATACAGTGGTCCTTGTTTTCTGAAAACACCTCCCTCAATGAAACAGAACTGTAAACAGAGGAAACTTAAAATGACCATATAAAGTACAAGCGTTTCCTTACATCTGTTTTATCATCTTCAAGGATGTGTTTGCAGAAGTCTGTCACAAATACAAACTAGTTGTATACTTTGTCTTGTTTCCAGCTGTAACACTTGCTTAATAATGGACGGAATTATTTTTGATACAAAGTAGGATGTATCTTGTACAATGGAGTGATGTATGTTGGTAAAACCCAGGTTCTTTACTATACAGTCAGATAAGAAGAAAAATCAGGATGCTGAATAAGAGTAGCACAGTACTTTGATTGTTTGTGTCCCTTTTCTACTAATGCTTAGTGCTTGTAACATTGATAACTGTGCCTTATTGTAATGTTTGCTTCAATGCTTGCATGGCTTATAAGATATTGTGACCCTACTGTAGCCCCAGCTTCAGTGATAGAAATGGTTATAAAGTTGTAACTCTAATTTAGTTCCTCTACTGATTGCATTACTGTGGTTCAATATTTGCAGCAGTAATAAGCTATTGTAACCAAGGTTCCTTTTAGGTATTGATATGCTTTACATGAATGTTATTTTGCTGGTTGTTAGTGTTGTTGTCCTTAATTAAGTGTTGCCACATCTCTATTGTTTGAGTCTGGTACTGTATATATTTCAAATTGCTATAATGTTTGCCTTTTATACCAGTAGTAGCTTCTTATACATCACTATATTATATTTATGGATCATTTATTGTTCTTGGGATCTTGTCTTTACATTCTGAACCAATTCTTAGCTACATTAATGTTATTGAAGATTATTGTCTCTAAAGAACACAATATGACCTCGCTGTTGCGGCGCCTATTATCAATCAATCAATCATTATCTATAAAGAAAATAATTACTTGTGGACACACCACAACCAGAGCTGGGACTTGAACCCACACTTGCCCACTGGCCCTTTATTATTACATGTTTCAGAGACTAACTCATATAAGCTATGCTTGGGTTGTCTAAGAGTAAGTATCAGTACATAGTGTAAGTTTAAGTCATGGGTATGTTTGTATCTGTAATTCCCAACAAGTGCAGGAAGATTATTTGAAACTGCATTATCTAATATGTCCCATGTTGACAGCTGTGTTACATTAAATATTTTTGCAGTTTATTATGTATACATTGTACAGTATACTTTTGAATATCCGTTATATTTAAAGTTTGATATTGTTGTACAGTTAGTTTTTTGGTAATTTGAGTATAATATTTTTTGATGGACTGGCATGTTGCTGTGGGCATGAATAGTGTTGCTTTAATATGAATGTTTATACCTGTAAAGCATGTTTAGCAGAGATTGAGACTAGTAAACTTGTGTTAATCCTTATTATGTAAAATTACTCTTGCATTTAATCCAGTTAAGTAATTATAATTTTAATATCCAGTTTGTTGGGTGATGATATGTTATTAGAGGGTAATAATAAACTCAAAGCTTAAGTATTCTCATAAGATTTTATATATAATATTATATCTCAAATATACAGTATACCTGTACTTAACATGTGGTACTCCTAGGGTTGACCATATGTAGAAGTTGAAAGTTAATATATAGGGTACCATAAAGATGAGTAACACCATTTAATTAGATGTATGTAAAAACAGCAAGAAATTTTCAAATTATGATAAATATCTGTTATTTGTATATTGTTATTGACATTGCTAGTTCCTGTTATACTGAAACCAGTTAACTCAATTCCTAAATTTATCCCTGTCTCCTCCCTCTCACTTTCTCTCCATCACTTTGTTTTTCTTCTTATTAAACTTTCTAATGTCTTGTCTTGTCCTTTCTCTGTTATTTATATCTCGTATATCTATCCCACCTATTTACTTTTCTTCATCTTAAAATTCTTATCTTTTCCTATCTCTTTTGTTCTTTCTCCCACACCCGTGACTTGTATTTCTCATGGCCCTACTCTCTCTCTTTTATCTTCATCCCTTTCCTTTTTTAACGTTCCTTTTCTGTTCTCTTGCCCCGCCCCCCTTCCCCACTTCAGGTTGCCACTCAGATCATGCAGTTCTTGATTGACAACTTTGGAGTGAGCAATCTATTTGGCCGGTCCAACTATGAATACTACGCCCGTATCACTGGCCGCATTCTCAAGGTGGAAGAGGACTGGATATTCGCCTTCAGGTATCCCCCGGACAGCCTTGTTGCTCGTGAGTATTACAGATAACTCTTATTGTTGCTTTGTCTAGCAATTGTGTGTGTGCGGGTGTCCTTGTGCAAGTTAATGCAAATATGAATGTAAGTGATTAAGTAGAGGGGTGCTTCTTTTCCCTTGCATCACATTGTTCAGCATTTTTATGTGCATGTGCGTGATTGTGTGTGTGAGTGTGCGTCTGCGCGTGTATCTTTGTGTGTTGATGCAAATGAATGAATAAAACTAGGGGATGGGTGTACTTGACTTGTTCATTGCTCTATCTATCTATCTATCTATCTATCTATCTATCTATAGCTCCGACGCCTCGTTCCCTCCGGGAACTCCCCTCAAGGGGGTGGCCACGGCAGAAGTGTCTCCAGTTCTCCCTGTTCCAACACTCCCTCCTTACTTGTTCAAGCCCTCCTCTGCCCCTCATGTTTCTCTCCTTTACATACTCTTCCAGTCTGTTCTGCCATCTAACCGGAGGTCTGCCTCTCACACCAGGTCCTACAACTTCACTTCCATACACCTTCTTTACAAATTCCTCGCCTTGCATTCTCTCCACATGTCCAAACCATCTCAATGTATTACGTTTCACTCTCTCAACCACTCCACACTCAATACCAATTGCCTTCTCACTCATACCACATCTCCCATATACACTCTCATTACTTTCTCCATCCCATCTAGTAAGTCCACATGCTCCTCTCAAGTAACTCATTTCCACAGCACCTATTCTAGACTGATGCGCCCTATTCCATGTCCATGTCTCCGACGCATATGTCAGTGTTGGCAGGATTATACTATTTCGTAGTCCCCTTTTCACTTCCATACTCACACTTCTACCCTTCATAATCCTCCCCAGTGATCCTATGACCTGTCTACCCTTCACTGCTCTCTCCCTAATTTCTCCTTCCATACTTCCATGTTTACACATAACTGTACCCAGGTACTTAAACTCCTTCACTTCCTCCATCCTCTCACCCCTCAGAGTTATCTCACACTTCGTCCCAGTTGGTACAGCCACTCTGTAAGGTGTAGCAAAGTCAATCACTTCAGTTTCTGCTCTTTCAAATACCATCACTTTACTTTTACCCACATTCACCTTCAATTTCCTTCGTTTACACACAGACTGAAATTCGTCCACCACTCTCTGTAAATTCCTTTCACTCTCAGCCATCAGCACAGTGTCATCCGCAAACAAACTTGCCACCAGGGACCAATTTGCTTCATTCAGCCTCAACTTCACCCCCAGACCATTCACTTTGGCTTTCACCTCTCTCATACAACCATCCATATATATATTGAACAGCCATGGTGACATAACACACCCCTGTCTCAGCCCTACACTAATATTAAAACTCTCACTTAGATCACCCTCTACCCGTACACATGCTTTTGCATCTGCATAAAAAGCCTCAATGCCTTTCAGTAAAGGCCCCCCAACTCCATAAATTCTCAACACCTCTGTCATAGCTTTCCTATCAACTCTATCATATGCCTTCTCCAAGTCCATGAAGGCAGCATACAACTTCTTACCCTTCCCAATATACTTCTCCACTATTGATTTTAATGCAAATATTTGGTCCACACATCCTCTACCCTTTCTGAACCCTCCCTGCTCCTCACTAACTTTATTCCCTGTTACTTCCATTAGTCTCTCAGTCAGAACCTTCCCGTAAACCTTCCCCGGTACACTAAGAAGGCTTATTCCCCTATAGCTACCACACTCCTCCTTACTTCCCTTCCCCTTATACAAAGGTACAATTATGGCTCTCCTCCAATCCTCTGGCACCTCTCCCTGCCTCCAGGCCAATGTACATATAAGCAACATCCACTCCACCACTACCTCCCCCCCACACTTTAACATTTCAGCAGTTATCCCATCCACCCCTGGTGCCTTTCCCATCTTCAACTTTCCTATTGCTTTCCTAACCTCTTCCCTTCCTAAATCTCCCTGTACACCCTGTCGTCTACCACCTGCCTCCATCCCCATGCATGTCACCACCGCCTCCCCTCCCGTCCCCCCATTCATCAGACCATCAAAATGCCTCTTCCACACTTCTTTCACTTCCTCACTTCTACTCACAGTAACTCCATCCTCTCTCTTCATTCTCACACTACCAGACTTTCCTTCTCCTCTTTCTCTTTTAACCTCCTTCCAGAATAATTTCTTGTTCTCTTTAAACTTTTCACTCAGCTTCATACCAAACTCCTCATCCACTCTCCTTTTACTCTCACTCACCATCATTTTCACTTGTCTCTTACACACATTATATTCTCTTTTCCATCTCTCTCTCACTTCTTCCGGCACATTCCTCTGTAGTGTTCTCCGATATGCCTTCCTCTTATCCTCTACAGCATCTTTCACTTCTTCTGTCCACCAAGCACTCCCTTTTTTGCCCCTCTTCTGTGACTTATATCCTACTACCTCTGCTGCTGTCCTTAATACTCTCATCTTAAACATTTCATACACCGCATTCACTCCCACTCCCTCCCCTATCTCCATCCTTACATCCCCCAGTGCCTCACCCACCCTCCTCTTATATTCCTCCCTATACTCTTCTACATCTAATTTCCCACTAGCCACCACCCTCTTATTCCTCACCCCTTCATCCCTCCTACTATACTCCCACTTAACCCTAACCTTCATCCTCACCAACACCGCAAAATGGTCGGAGCAATGGACCATTCCTCTCACTACTTTTGCGTCATACACATCCTTCCTCAACCTTTCATCCACTGCCACATAATCAATCAAACTCTTCTGCTCTCCTCTCTCATCCCTTCTCTTCCATGTATACCTGTGGATCATCTTGTGCTGAAAGAAGGTGTTCGCCAAGAACAACCCCCTCTCTATCTAGCATTCATTCATAAGTGCATCATTTTCAGTTGATAAAAATACTTAAAAGTCAAGGTAAGAGATATAAACTTTCTCGTATAAATTTGCGTTATTGTGCCAGACTATTCCAGAGTCATTTAAATGTGTTGTCTGCTGTTTATCTATGGGTGTGTGAGTTCCTTGAGTGTGTTTGGTACAAATGAATTTCTCATTCTTTTTTTTTGTAATGTATACAGATATATGCTTCCTCTTTTAACCCTTACACGTCGGGAAGTGCTGAATGATGCATGTCAAATGCACTGGATACTGTACACCATATAGTTCACATCTTTACCACCACTGTTTTATATTTGAATTAGTGTATTGTGTTTTTATACTAACTTAAGAAATGTTTAGAGTATACAGTATACTTCATGCATGATCTTGCTGGGCCAGGCCCACCCACATCTTATAGGCTTCTACCCACACTTTCTCACACAATGCCTTCTGTGCCTGGCTACTCAGCCAGTTGTCACCATCTTTGTTTACACCACCACTACAAGTAGACATTACAGTCAGTGATGGAGCGTCAACTCTGCCTGACGCGTAAGGGTTAATAGGCTGTCTCAAGTTACTGTGTTTATTTTTTTTTTTTTTTTCTAATAATAACGTTGAACTTTCCTTCAAGATAATGTAAGTTTGGACATTTTAATCCAAGTTTTTCAGAGCTGCTGTTTTGCAATCCTTGAGTTTAACCTTCTTACATTCAGTAAACATATGTATCAATACTAACCCCTGTTGTATAGTACAGTATTTAGAAACTCATAAGTTTCTTAGGACATGCATGATTGAATTGATCATACTGACTGATATCACCCTTCTTGACTGATAAAGTTTGAACAAGTATGAATCATCATAAAACTGAAACACCAATTATGATACGAATACTGTACAGTGATGAATGTGTGAGTAGACTATACAAGAGGGTTAATAATTTTGAGATATGGTAACTTATTACATACAATGAGGTAGTTAGTTGGTTTCAGTATTCATAGTATAATACCATGATTACTTTATATGAATGATCCCAACATTTATTGTAGTCTGGAGGTCTTTCCTGTTAGTTTCTGATCTTTGTGGTTCTTTGATAATTTGAAAAACAAATTACAAGCACTGTAGTTCTGTATTGACTGCAGTTAATGTTATGAAAAATAATACAACTGGTTATATGTATAAATTTGGATGTTTATAGTTATTACGGCAAATTTTATGCCGACAAACATTGGAGCCAAACTTTCAATCAAGCTTGACTTGTTTATTATGGAAAGTCCTTCATTGATTTTTGATCTGTCAAAATGGAATGCTTCTCTTCTATAAAGAGCATGTCTATATGCTAACACTCCCAAAATCAAAATTATTTTAATTTGTATAGTTGAATTCAAAAGTTTACTGACAGCCTAGTGGTAACCCTTCCTGGTGATAGATGACTGAGTGCTAATGGGCAGTAATGTTATTACTGAAAGCTAGCACCCATCTCCTCTTTCTTCTGTAGCCTATATCTCCTATCTGGACTCTCCCAGTATACCTTGGCAATTACTATACAATATACAGTATATAGGCCAGACCAAGGTGTTGGGTAACCTCCCTGTCAGAGCCACCTCTGCTCTGAATTACATTGCCAAGATAAGTGAATTGATTCAATATTTCAATGTTCTCACTATAAGCATACACAAACTGTGCATACCCTACCTCCCTGTCTCCTAGGAGAAGTAAGAAAAGGGATGACTCCTTGCTGTTTATGGTGTTTGCATTAAAACAGAACTTCTATGCATCATTGTTGTGACCAATCTCAGAATGGACCTTTGCTAGAAGAAAGTGAAGCATCTATACTAAGGATTGGTAGATACCACAAGGTTTTTGTTCACTTTTGTATTTGACTGTATGTGTATTTGTATGGCTTGAAGTAACATTTTCCTATATTTTATGGTATTGTACTGTAAACGATTAAGTATTGACCATAGTGACCAAACAATATTTGGAAGGATAGAGAGGACAAAGATGATTAATTTACAATATTTCAGATGTTTTTAGGCACGTTGTAAGCGCAGAAAGCATATTGTAAAATAATACTGAGATTCTTAAGCATTATGATTGCTTTTGAAATAGCGATATACTGTACCAGTTTTGTGGCCCAGCTAATCCCTTTTTATCTTTTCTTCAATCATACAGTTTCTTTTTCTGGCTGAAGGTAAATGTCCACAACTGATATTGTACAATTTTATTATGATAGGTTAAAGTTTGCCACCTATGAGTTAGAGTCAGTTATCAGCCAAAGAAATACAAGATTTATATCATATGTGGACATATATTACCCTAATCCAGGAAAAGCTACTCTACAGTACAGTGTCCATAGAACTGTACTGTAATGTGAAATAATACAGCACTTGTAATCCACTTCAGGTTGCAGAATACTCAGTTTTTCTGCTTTCATCCTGGTAACAGCTTGAAGTAGAAAAGATGATAAATCAATACATGTAGATTGTTACTCTATCTTTCTATACAAAGGATGTTGTCTATAATCCTTTATTCCTGAAGATGAAATTCTACACAACAATAACATGACCAATACAACCACATTGAGTGATCTTTAAGACCACCCATGGACTGTTGTAATATTTGTGGATTCCACAGTGATCCCATATACAGGTTCCCATAGGACAGCCAAAATTACCAGTTAGCAACACAGTGATATTTATTTATTTTATGTTGATGTAAACAATAATATGAAGGTGAAAATGCAACTAGCAAAAGGGGTAACTTGTGTTGTGCCATTTTTTTAGACTGGTAATTTGAAAGTGTTGACACTTGTCATTCCTTTTCCCTTTTATGGCTGCTTCTATTATCTCTATTTATCACCAGGCCAGCTCTCACTTGAAGCAGAAAAGACCTGGCTTCAGTATGAGTCGGAGCGTTGGGGTCTCAGATTCAACCTTGAAGGTAGTTCAAAAGGACAGATTGTGTGCAGAGATGTCTGTCCTCGTGTAAATCACTCATGCCAATTTAGCACCTTTTACACTTTGGCTGATAGTGTAAATTTCCATAATTGTCATCCATAATCTAAATTTGTTATGTTTGTTAATACTTTTGTGGTGTAAAGAAGCATGGGGATGGATTTTGTTCACAGAAACCGTCACTCTCATTTCTAATACTCCGAACAAAGGTATTTACGAACATAGGAAATTTACAACATTAACCATGAAAAAAGTGATGAATTGGCAACTCTGCTGATACTGGCTGTTGTTTGGTGCTGTTGTTAGTGTTCTCATTATTGTGTTATAAATGACAGCTACTACATAGCCTAGTGAACAGTTACCATAGCCTGCTAATGGCCTATCCTCTTGCCTTGGCTGCTGTTGATACTGCTGTTATTAGTGTTGATGTAATGTACTTTAATGGTTGCGTAAATGGGTGATGAATATGAAAAAAAACAAAACAATTGAGGAAGAACCTTTATTGATGACATGTTGCCATTGTTTCTGTAGGCATTTGCTCTGAAGAAACAATAAGCATACAGTATACTGTTAGTAAAAATTCCTCCTCAAATCTGTATCAATAGCCTGCTTGTATATAACTGAAAGTTAGTGTCTGCAATTGATATTGTAAAATTATGCTAACTGCTACCCAGGTCCCAGGGGCTGAAAATTGCTTATGAGGCAGTGAGATGTAGCCTAATAATAACAGCTGTGAATATTTACCATCATCTGGAGAAAGAGCAAAAATAGTGTGTTGTAGTTATGTTACACTACAAGTGGGTTGTTCATACAAGAGAAATGGGTGAATTGTTTAATCAGTATTACTTCCTGGTTTAAAACTACTGCAGACTAGACTAAATGGTATCTGTATTGAACTATGTTTCTGCTGTTGTGAAGATAAACAAAATTTATGTGTACAGTTTCATGTTGTCGATATTATTTTTTATTATCAGGACATAGCAAATTTGAACCAGCTTCATGAAATGTGTTAAAAGGGTCACCTTTAGGTTAGTTGCAATTGCAACTGGCATAAGAAAACCTCAAAATCAAACAAGAACATTTATTCTCCTACATAGTCAAAGACCTTCTTAGTTGCAAATTTTTCAATGTTTAAAAAAGCAAAATGAGCTAGCTTTGCAGATGAGATGAAACTGTGGCTAAATGAGTTATATGTGCAGATGAGATGAATATGTTATTGGAATGTACCAGTATGTTTTACATGGTAAAGCTTCATACACATTGTATCCTTATGACTGGCTGACTAGAGGACAGTAGTTGAGTCAGGACACTGTACTGTATATGGTATAGATGTAGTTTTAGTCATTCTTTTCCTCACTAGGTGGGATTACAATGCATGATAAATTAGTATTTTATCAGCTTTTGAAGGTGGTGGTTGTGCATGTTTTTAAAGGGGTGAGAAACTGTAGTGGAAATAAAGGCTAGTAATTCCATTTCAATCACATCTAATCCTTGTAAGTTAACTCATGTTGATAAATCTACAACATACTCGGTTAAAAACTTTCATATAACACGGTTTATGAATGTTGACCTCATTTTGCTGGATGTAGATGTTTTAAGTGTACAGTATACAGTACCTTAGTATGCCTTCCCATTTGTTGTATGTTAAGGATCTACATACAGTATAATACTCATCCTGTTACAGTAATGTCATTAATAACTTAAATCCTAAGCATTGTGTCACCTATGCTGTGCTCTGTTCCCCACTTCCCTTTCCTATTCTCTATCCTGTTTCCCACTCTTGGTTTCCTAGACCCAACAATTTCATGGCAGTGAATGTTAGGATGATGGGCATGCTATCCTCAGGAGTTTTCCACTTTTACTAAATCGTTTTTGATAGTTTTGACATGTTTGTTTACCTAGCATTTTAAGAGAATAACACTCATTATATTTCAGTAGTCATTACTTATTGTCTCATACTGTATATATCACAAGGATAGTGTATATTGAAAGTGGAAGGGACTGTATGCTTTGACTGGTGTTAAACCCTTGTTTTACTGCAGCTTTCCTTTACCTGGACAAAACTGTATGATGTTGAGATCCTGGACATTATTGGTCAAAATTTGCAGTCAAGGTTGATAGCAGTTTTAATAGATTTGCTTTAGATGGTAATGTGGTGCCTTAGTGTGTAATGTTTAGCTCTCCCAAGATGGATGAAATGGAGTTAATGCAAGGTATGCTTATTGAATGATGATTTCCTGTGTTTTTTATCAAACAAATGCATTATGTATTGTGTGTTTCATTAATGTAAAAATAACACTACAAAAGAATGGATTGTATTAGCTCCACTTGATCTCCACAGGTGAGTTAGAAATTATGCGTTGCAATTGGATATTATGATATGATGACACACCAGGCTGTCCACCTCCCGTAGAAAGTGTATCAACAAATTCTGAGTAGATTTGTATTTGAAATTTATCCAACAAGTTACAATGTGCTCTTCAGATTAAATATAGTTCTACTGTAAGCAACAGGAACAAGAATCCACTTAGTTTTTTTTTTTTTTTTTTTTTTTTTTTTTTTTTATTATTATGGTAATACTGGCTCCGACAGAATTGAGATAACAATTTAGAATGAAAATTATTAATATTTTTTCAATATAAAGTACTGTATATTTTGTTAAGTTAATGGCAGTGTTACCAAGAAATAATATGAAAGTTGTGAAGTTATTACCTTGGCTGGCTGTACACTAAAGTACTTCAAATGACATGTATTGACTACCCACATAATATTCCTACATTTTCCATTACAACCAAGTCAGCAACCCAGTGTTATCAACCTTTGTACATGTTTGTGTGTTGCAGTATCTCTTTCTCCACTTTTGTTATGTGTATTTATGTTTATAAATAATATAAAGTAATTTTATTTGAAGTGCCCTACTTATTTTTGCCGTTCTTGCTCTAATCAAGTATGGTAGCTAAGTTTCTGGCCACATATAGGTTTTCATATTTCTGTTGACTGTTTTTGAGTATTGCATATACATGTACTGTACAGTAGTTTATCACCAATATCGTGTTTGAAAAGTCGTCATTAAATTAGCATTTACAGAATAATTGCATAAATGTGAGATAACTCTAGAATCTAGAGGGTGAGAGGATGGAGGAAGTGAAGGAGTTTAAGTACCTGGGTACAGTTCTATGTAAATATGGAAGTATGGAAGGAGAAGTTAGGGAGAGAGCAATGAAGAGTAGAAGGTCATAGAATTACTGGGGAGGATTATGAAGGGTAGAAGTGTGAGTATGGAGGTGAAAAGGGGACTACAAAATAGTATAATCCTGCCAACACTGACATATGCATTAGAGACATGGACATGGTTTGGACATGTAGAGAGAATGCAAGGTGAGGAGTTTGTAAAGGTGGTGTATGGAAGTGAAGTTGTGGAACCTGGTGTGAGAGACAGACCTCCGGTTTACTGGCAGTACAAAGTGGAAGAGTATGTAAAGGAGAGAAACGTCAGGGGCAGAGGAGGGCTTGACCAAGTAAGGAGGGAGTGTTGGAACAGGGAGAACTGGAGACACTTATGCCGTGGCCACTCCCTTGGGGGGAGGCGTCAGAGTTATAGATAGATAGATAGATTGCATAAATGAAGCACCATGTATGGAGGACCTATCAATGACATTGCACTTTGACTTACAAAAGTACTATCAAAATGTTAAATGTCCTTCCTTAGCTAATGTAAATGCTCTGTACACTACAGTGTAGTCATAATTAAGTAACACCATTTAAAGAGGAAGGATCCTTTATTGATATTACTGTATAATTCTTTTAATATAAAGAAGCAGTAGTAATATGTTGCCAGTCATGGCTTCTCAAATAAACTTAATTTTATAAAAGGCATCCTGAATGTATGATTAAAAGCCAAATTGCATTCGTTAAGTGCCATGTGAGGAGGAACTTTTATCGGCAATATTTCGCTATTTAACCTGAAAAATCAATAGCAAAACATTGTTAGTATAGCTGCATGAATGGTTGCAAATCATGACTAAAGACTCCTCTTGACTGGCATTAATTTTAAACAAGCATACTAAGAGTTTTTTGCCAATCTGCCAACAGCCATGGGGCAGGAAGAATCTCAGTCCACACCAGCCCTGATCCACATCCCAGAGAGCAGCAGCAGTGCGGGTCTGGCAAGCGGGGCTGGGGCTGGAGCAGGGGGTGGGGGGGCCTACGGGGAAGCAGGGGCTGAGGGCGGGGCAACTGGGGCCATGATAATGGGGGTACCTGAGAACAACCTGAGGGAGTCCTGTACACGTCTCTCCATATCTCTTGAGGAGAATGGACTTTATAAGGTGAGACCAGGATTAACTACTTGGTAGGTCAGTTCAGGTCTTGTCATATCATGGATAGAAAATGTACAGTACAGTACAGTACTTATTTTGTGATAGAGTACTTATTTAATTTTAGGTGTTCACCTATTTATGGATCTTATAGGTTAGTCAGATTATGTCACAAATAAAAAGAAATAGTATTTAATAAAACGGATGAAGATTTTCTTCAACTGTTTAATTTATAATTGTGTTATTGTATTACATTTTGCACACACAGTTTAAATATTTGCATCATCAGCTGGTGATTTTAAGACCAAATAACTTAAAAAGGCTCAAGATGTAGGTACAGTTTCTTCTCATACAGTAGTTTCCTTTGTTGACATATTTTGTTATACTGTACAGTTTTTTGTGGTTTTTGTCACTTTCCAATTTGATCACATTGCTTACCCTGCTGTTTGTTAATTAACAATGTAGGAGCAGCATGCTACTCACATCTCCCCAGCTTTGACATGACAAACTGTGGAATATTTCAGCTCGAAATGTGATTTAACCAGATAGAATGTAGATGAAAGCACCATTTTAGAGGATCTTTTATATTGATGATGTTTTTGTTACTGCTTTGAGCCAAAAAAAAGTACAGTTGTAATACATCATCAGAAAAGACTCCTCCTCAAATGTTTTCAACTGCATACAGTATTTCTGCTTATTACCCTGTGTGTTGTATTCTTTTGGGGTAAGATGCTTTTGGAAGATACTAATTTCTCCAAGCTATGTCAAGAAACAAAGGTTTGTAATTCAGATTAAATGCTTTGTTTAGCGGCACAGCTTAGAGGAATCAGGTGACTTCCGTTTGTCTATAACATCTTTCTTATCTCCTGTAATAAGTGTGTAGAGTTGGATGGACCATTTGATATTCCCTTATTACTGTAGGAGACCATCTTCTTCTGATTACCTATATTTCACAAGCTTGACTTGAATCAGTGTGAAAGTATGTGTGTTTTTATTTATTACCTATTATATACCGGTATGTGTTATAATATTATGACCTTTGAAGTTCAAATCAGTTGAAGGGATGCTAAATGAAATATGAGTGAAGGTCTTTTATTTCAGTTGCAGTCTCATTATGGTGAATTGTTTACTAAATTTGGAAATTAATTAGATAAAGAAATGCATATAGGGAGAAATATAAATTCTGTATATCAGTGTAAGTTTCATGGATATAAAATACATGTTGCAGGTATGAATGTGAATGTGTGGTGACATTGCATACTAAATTGGGGAATGTTTCTGGCTGGTAAATAATGTATTTACAGTACCCTATGAATGATATTGAGACTGTAAAGGATAATAGTTTACAGAAACTAAAATGTAAATAAAACTACATAAGGCTCCCTGTGGAAGGTGAGTATATTGGTTCCCATCACTTGGTGTATGAGGGATGAGGTATTGGTAATTCTACCCCTCAATATAAAGATACTGTATTATAGTATATGTGTTACTGTACTGTATAATAATAACTTGGTGTGGCTGCTGCCATGATGAGCAGCTCTTATTAGGGTGTGAAATATCAAATGTATGAATGAATGGCATGACTGTGCAAGGGACTTGAGGAATGTTAGTAAAATTTTATTGGCGACATGCAGTGTTCATTGTGGATTTTATATTTTGCACTGTGTACAGCCATGCATACCAGTGATGTAGTGGTGTGCCTGATAGGCTCTAAAATGTGTATACAATATAGGGACATACAGTATAAGTTGCAGCAGGATTGGAAAAGATAGAGTTTAATGTTGAGACCCTGGACAGTGTGGAGGAATGTTGTTACCTAAGTGGTATGGTCAGTGCAGGAGGGTAGAGCAGAGGCAAGTTTCATTGCTGGGGCAAGAGGTGGATGGAGAAAGTTTCAGGAGTTGTAGCCACTCCTGACAATGAGTTAGTCTCTCTTTTCACTTGAAGTGTAGAATCAACACAGCTTGTGTGAGGGGCATAATGCTGTACAGGAGCTAAATGTGGCCAGCTAATGTAGAAGATGTAAAGAGACAGGAACAGACAGAGATGTGGATGGTCAGTTGGATGTATGGTCCTAACCTGAGTGACAGTACAGGATGCAGCTCTGCTTGCAATGTTTGGTATCAAAAGTATTGGTGATGAAATGAGGATGGAGCTGCTGACGTGGTTTGGGCATGTGGAGAGAATTGGGGGGACAGGTGGGTGAGGAAGGTAATGCATATGTAAATGAAAGGGAGGACACAAAGGGGAAAGATATGAAGTGAGGAGCTTCAGATTTACCTAAAAGTGAAGTGACTAACAAGAGCAGATGCTTCAAATTGAACCTGTTGGAGAAATGCCAAATTGAGTCTGTTGAAACAAGGTGTCATTCCATAGAATATAAATATAAACAAGAAGGCAGGTGTGGGACTTGATATAATGGTTCAGTACTGGACACTTGAGATGGAAAAATTGTGACTAATGACAGGAGGGTTAGGTTGGGTTTAGTTAGATGTCATAACATTGCACTGCACAGTTGTCAATCACAACAAAATTGAGGGACCTGGTATGAGAGGCAAATCACCAGTCAGATTGGTGAACAGAGTAGAAGAGTACAGTATGTGAAGGAAAGAAACATAATTGGAAGGGAGCACTTAACTAAGAAAGGAGGGAGTGTTGGAACAAGGATATCTGGCCACTCTTCTGCCATGGCCAGAGGAACAGATAGGTTGATACATAAAAGAGTTTGACTAAAAGTGAGAAGGCCTGGGGTATGTAGGGTTAACACTTGTCGTCGTGCAGAGGGAAAAAATAGAAAATATAAAGGTACTAAATTAAGCATCTGTAGTGGAGAAAGTGTGACATTTGAAGGGAGGAGAGCACTTAGGGTGGTGGGTGTGTCGCAGGGCAGTGGGCAGGACAGCAGTGGCAGCTCCTCACACTCAGCCCTCCACATGACCCTTGATGAACTCAGGCAGGTCAACCGGTACGCCGAGAGCACCAAGAGCCTCTCCTACCTCCCTCAGGTCAGCATGGATGGATCTCATCACAACCACCTCACCCATTAATTGTCAATTTGCTGTTTTTTTTCTTTCTATGGATGATTGTGTAAATTTCTGATGTTTTCTAGTACAGTATTGCTTTGAACCATTGGAGTTGATTGGTTATGAGTGAAGTACTATCTAGAGCTTTGGAATTGAAAATCATGGATTGTGTGCACCATTAGGCATTTTAACTTTTTGAAAAAGTTCTTACAAAATACAGAAATTTACATAATTGGCCATTGAAGAACAGCTGAATTGGCATTGGTATCCACCTGTCTCATCCAGGGACTGACAGATGTACTTGTTACACAAGGGGCCTGTCTCTCTCACATATAGTATGATTTTTATCTAGCAATTGTAAATGTCTGCAGCTAATAATGTCTGTATGTATATCATGGTCAAAGCTTGGCACTCATGGATTAAGATTAATGAGTGAGTCACTTGGAAGCAAGATAGAAGCCTTTATGACAATCAACTGTAGATATTTACATTGAGCTATAGAAAAGTCAGACTGTAGGATTATATTAAAGAACAGTGTCGTCATTCCCCATGGCTTGGTATTACCTATGAATGCTGATGTTGTCGTTATTCCCCATGGCTTGGTATTACATATGAATGCTGATGTTGGTGTTATTCCCCATGGCTTGGTATTACCTATGAATGCTGATGTTGTCTTTTATTGGTGTCCTGGATGTATTGTGTTACAAGACAAATACTACCTTTCATAATACAGTACTGTATGTATGTATTATATTTACAGTTTTAATTAGTGGAGTGCCATGTAGAAATAATTACCTTTCTATTATACTACTATACATTAATGTATATACAATATCGGTGTTCAGGATAAATTCAGCAGTTTAACTTCTGATATACTAAAAAATTAAAAAATTGAATTCTAAAGCTGCAAGTATGAAATACAAAACATTACAGTACTGTGGCACTGTTCTCAAATATAGTTAGTGTGTTGCACTATTTCAGTTCTCCCACCCCCACTCCCTCTGATCCTGATTAGCCAGCTATGTTGTCAGGTTTGCACATTAGTAGTAATTGTGAAGGGTTTACAGGGTAAGCACAGAATGTGGTTAGTTTCTAGGTCACCTACAATCTGTTTTCCTTCCACTTATCCTATGGTACTGTACTGCTGTTTTGGGCTGTTTCATGAGTTGTCCCTCACACACACAGTCGACTCAAGTTCATAGCCTTATATCTTGTGTCGGTGGTTTTGTCTTCTTGTCCTTCATACAGTAATTTCTCAGTGTATAGAGCACCATTTTGCAAATACTGTAGGTTGTAACTGTAGTTGCAAGCACATCAGAGAATGTCTTTGTCACAAGATTATTCCTTTGGCAGTGGGTGACAACTTCTGCATTTTTCTTGTTAGAGGAAAGGTCTTCAGTTATCAAGGTTAAAATAATTTCTGTTGACCCATTGCTAGTACCTTACTTGTTAGATAATATACAGGAATTTCTGCCAAATACTCATTTTAACAAGATAACGTATCCTTGTACGTGATGTGTTTGAAGAAAGGTACAGTACAATGAAAATAATAATAATATTATAAAAACTTCAATAATCATAATCCTTGTCATAATGATCATCATCATGATTAAGACATTTAAAAAAGAGAAGATTATTATGACAAACAAATCACATATACAGGAAAGTCATGATTTGGATGGCATGATGTTATTAAGTTTGAACAGGTACAGGTGCTGGACTCAACAAATACATAATGCTCATGATACAATTAGCTTATCTATGGTGCGGAACCTTTTGTTGATTGATGAGTCTGGTGTGTGTGTGTGTGTGTGTGCATCTTGCTAATCTGTCCTTTCATTGTTCACCAGATTTCAGTTTGGATGAATTGAGGGATTATATATCATTATGAGAGTAGCTCGTGTAAGATATTTTTTGCTACTGTTTCTTCAGATGAAGTTAGTATAGATATAGGCTTTTCCCCAGATGGTTTTTATATCTTACTATCTCTGTGGGTCATCTGAAAGAAAAGTTTTGAGCATGGTGGTGATGAATTTACAATATAGTGTATGGAGCCATTATACTGGTTATCATTAAATCCTCTCCCATGACTTGGATTGCATATGACCTTCTATATTACACCAAGTTCAGTTGGAATGGTATGACTGTTTGATCGAATGAATTTGGAACTTTTCTTCTTTCGTACATTTATCTTGTCCTTCTGTTTATTATCATTTAGTTTTGTGTGTTTTACTTATTTGAAATTTCAAACACCAAAATGATGAATACAGAGCTGACTCAAATGTTCACAGCTACCCTAATCTTATTTTCAGATTAATCCTAAACTTTAGTTGTATGCAATATGTAGGATATTTGACAATGCTGGAGTTGTATAGCTAGTAAAATATGCCTTCTAGATGTGGCATGCTGCTGGTATAATTAGGATGAACTGTCAGATTAAATAATTGGAAAGATATTGTAACTTTAGTAACATACTTTTAGCACTACAGTATATCCTACTCCTAGAATCAAGTTTTTACCTTGCTTGTTATGTATGTACTCTTACTAAATAGTACTGTCTTGGACTAGAAATAACAGTACAGTACAATATAACAAGGTGCCTAGTTATCTATCAGGTTTATTTGCCATTTATAATATACTTTATATTTCTCTGGACAAGTTGGATTACTTTTTCTACTTAGTTTTTGTACAAAAGCCTCGCTGATACTTAATAAGATAGTAGATATTTATTTATTAAAGTACCAAAGTATCCAGCAGCAGGGTTATTGTTTTTCCTAGACACAAGTTATTCACTGATTGCTATGTATGTATAAAAGGACCTTGTTGGAAAAAGGGAAAACTATAAAATTTTTAAATGCTGATGAATCTACTGTACGTACACTACTTGTATTTATTGCCTAACAATGGCTTCAAAACTACCACATTGCTAATTATAACAATCCCTAATGAAATAATTATATATATATTAATGTATGAAAAGTTGCATGATATTAGTGTGTGATGTGACAAGCATGGTTACCAACTGGAGTTTGCTGGGTTGTAATGATGCTTTGTGTTTGTTTATGTGGTTGGAGAATTGGGTTGTTGTTCATGTAGTCTTTGGTTTAAGGTTTTATGTAACATGTACTTTTTAGGAGTCATATAAGTATATTGTGTTATGCTGCTGTGTTTCCAAATGATTATCCAGTAGGCTTTGAAGTTTTGACTAGTTTGACACACCACTAAGTAAGTTATAATTATCATAGGTGGAACAGTAATTAGTATGGATAATACAGTACAGTAGTTCAGCTTGCATACAAAATTTAGATTGAGACTAGCTCAAGATGCCATGCACCACATGACTAATATACTGTACTGCAATGATGATTAATAATAAAGGGTATTGGGAATGGCTGCACATATATATGACATTAATTTTGTTATTACTATGAAGTTACATGTGCAGAATTTTGATGTTTAGTTTTGAGAAAACTGCAAAGTGACTCTGAATGATGTGACATCTACCCAGTCTCACTCTAATTATTCACAAAAGTTAACTCTCCACTGACGTTTATTATTAAAGAATATTTTTTTATTTTTAAGAAATAATGACTTATGGGACTACTTAACCTTTTGCATTGTATTTGCACAGCTTTTGGTTATACTTAACCAGCAGCCATAATTACATTAAAAAATAATGAGAGTGGCAGCTCATCACACATTGTTCTCTAAGTAACCAATATTAGTCACTTACCGTACTATATTTATCTGATGGTATAATGTATTCACAGCCAAGATTGTGAAGGTTAAAAGTGTGTTATCGATAACATTTTGCTGCCCACTGAATAAGAATCAGACAGTTGGATACAAAGGTAATGGCATCAATTGTGATAATTTTCCATAAACTAAAATTGAAAATTGTGAAGTGTCCTGTAATTTTTTTCATTCAGGAGAGCAAATTGAAGTCCTGTAGGTATCTTCCACTTGCATACTTTTTTGAAGATCAGTTTCAGGTTAGTTACAAGTACCATATATCGATAATTGAGTGGTAGCTACAATCAATCATCCAGTCATTACCCAGAGATGAATGAAGCTTTCTCTCATGGTACTGATGCCACTCATTACAGGTGCATGAGCGGCAAACAGAGAGAATGAGAACTCGGAGTGAGTGGTTCCTGTCTCATTCCCCCCATGCTTCCCCACTACCCCCCGTGGATGTTGAGTGTCAGCCTCATGCCGTCTATGTCCTTCGCCCAGGCTCCAACAACCGCCCTCCCTCAGGTTAGTCATGTCATGCATCTTGTTGACTTTTCCTACAGTTAGTCTTGTTCAGTCCACTACTAGCCTTTGGTTGATGAACATGAGTTGTGGCCAGAAATAGGCTGTATAATCAAACACACTCAACCATCATTCCAGAAAGCTTTATTGCTTCAGTCAACAAACATAGTTTGGTCTCTTAAATGAATTTTTTCTCTACTGTATTCTTACACAGGCCACACTACCTTTATAGAACCTCTTTACCACATTCAGCAGCCCTACCCTCTGTGCCTTACATTAACAGAATTTCCCATTATCCTTTTCTAATCACCATCATAATTTTTTTTTCTCTAAATCCATGAATGTCGTAAACAGATTCCTATCCAAGTGTACTTTATATTGATATATAAAAAAAAATTCATCTCTCTCTCTGTAAGGTGTCATCTTTTCTACAGGTTGGATTCATGGGGCTGGGTGGGTCCTTGGGTTGATAGAATGCTTGCATGCTCTCCCAGCTTTGTGTGTCTGGTCTATTTTAATAATAATAATAATAATAACAATAAAAAATTTGCAAATGCAGATTGGTATAAGTCAGTAAACACATATTACTTCATCATGGAAGAGAAACTATTGCAATATACTGCACAGTAGTAATATTGAGCAGCAATATACCTCAAATTATAGAATGTTGCTTGCCATGTGTATCTGTTAAGAGATTAGTATAGTAATCCTAAATATACTGTACTTGACCAAGATCAGTTTGGTAGTTTTGGACTCCACATATTGCTCTCCTTCAGGTCACTCTTTTCTCATGGTTGTTGTTGCATAACTTTAGTCTCACCTCAGTATTGGTCTACTTGCAGCATACCCTATAAATTTAAAAAGCCTATCAACTCTCTTGCTTGTTCCTCAAGTTTTGGGTATCTGAACTGATTTGGATAATATTTTGAATATACAGGTATGATATAATTTTTGCAGGTGGAGGTAGCAGTGAGGCAGTTGGCAGCATGGTGCGACGTTCTTCCAGTAAAGACAAGGAGCGGCGGCTGGTGAGACGATCCTCTAGTAAGAAGGACAAGGAAAATGGTCAGAAGGGGTCAAGAGGTAGATCAGCCAGTGCGGATGTCAAAGCAGGTGGTGGGGCAGGAGGGGAATACACATCCAGCCCTCGTCGTCGTCCCACCCCACCTGGTCCTGACCCAGCTATACCCCTAACAGACCAAGACTGTACTGAAACTGACGTACAGAGGGTCCATGTTTCCCTCACGTACAAACCAAGAATATGAGGCCGGGCCAGGCCGGGGCGGCACAGTGCTGGACTGGTTGTGTGTGTATGTTTTTACCCGGAGTCAGGGCAACAAGCTGGACACCACCAGGAGTTGATGTTCCCTGAAAAATGGTGGAAAATAATTTTTTATCTGCTAGACACAAGCCTAAGGCACTGCCATGATACGATCACTTAGAGGCGTTCAGGAGGAATCTGCTGCTTTTACTTCATCTGCACCACTTTATGACTCAGGATAGGGGCAGTTTTCAGTATTTGATATATCAGTCAAGAAAGTATAGTACTCATTATATGAGAAAAGAGTGAATACTACATACTGTATTTAGTTTTAAATAAGGATCAAAATATTTAAAAGTCGTCCTTCATCCAATACAGTATTGTTGCCAGTCAGTGAATGAGTTGAGCCTACATTTGCCCTCCGTCTGCCACAGGACTTGTGTAGCATTAATATTTTGATGACCAAGGCTCTTTGGGTTTAGGTGTTGGTGTTTCCAAAGTACAAATGAGTTTGAGGTTCCCAGGTCATGACAAGGACTGGTTGTGATACAGAGAAACACATTGTTGGATCTTGCTAGTCATGCCACCGCCAAAGAGTTTGTAGCACAGATTGCAGTGGTTCCAGTCTTGTTATGATAGCATCTACCATTCAGAAAAAAATTATTTCAAGTACAAGTGACAAAGGCTTTAATTGCACTTACTTAAATAAATCAGCTGTCCAGGGATTTAAGGTAAAGATATTGTTGGCAAATTGGAAGCTACCAGTTTCCTGTAACTGTGACACACAGCAGAACACCTATACTGAAGTAGTCTATATTGAGGTAGTCTGTTTTATGGTACAGTTTACTTGAATTGGCAACCTCTAATTTGTTGACAATGTCATTAACCTTATAATAAGTCCATGAACAAGACATAATCATGGCCACCAGAACCATGTGCCTGGCTGTAGTAGTTTTTCTTCTTGACTTTGAGTCCTCAGGAAAGGATTCCATATGTGTACCTGTCTGACTCCTCCTTGCTTCTCAATGTGCCAGCATCCGCTGGGAAGCAGCACATTCCATTTTAAAACATGCCAGAAAATTTGCAGCATCATGTGTACAATTTACAATTTTTAAGTTGTAATTTATAATTGCTCTGATTGTCACATGAAGCAAAAGAAAGTAAAGAATTAAAGAGAAAATACCAGAAAAATTCAGCATAATGTGTAAACGTAAGTAGTTAAAATTTATACTTTTCATGTAAAATTTGTCACCTGAAGCAGAACAAACAAAGAAGCATTTTTCTGAAGATTGTCCATTTCCCACACATGCTGTTGACTGAGTCATTGTATGTAAACATTCCGTCTGAATCTGGAGATTAACTTTTGTTTGTTTTCCTGTAGCTGATGGGATTGTCCACAGCCAGAACTAGTAGGTCACATCTGATTTCCTAATATAGGACTAATATAGGACCTTGAAGAATGTCTACTTCAGTCAGTCATAATTAGCCTCTGTGGTATCAGCTGTGGATACATACCATCACCTCCAGAAAAACAGACCATAGAGGATTGTTTCTTGTGCATATAATAACTCCTAAGTTCAAGATGTTGTATCACCTTCTTTGCACATGTCCAATCCCTACCAGTGCTCGGAACATATGTGAGTAAAGAAAGAAATATAAATGATGTTAACGTTAACAACAAACAACAGTGATCTCTGAATAAGTATGAGCATGTTACCATGCATAGGAATGGTCCTTTCCATCATCCTGATGGCCAAGGGGTTTAATTCCTGAGTGAGGTAGCTTTCCCTGAAATACAAGTAATTATTTTTTTATAAAATGTGGACAGAGTAATTTTTAAAACTTCTTGTTACAATTGTAGCAAATAATTCTTCCTTTATAACTGACTTGGCAAAATCTGCCGGCAGCAGCAACTCCTCCCAGGGTTGTGTGGTGGAGGTGGTAGTGAGGTGTGGTGTGTGTTGGGAGCCAGTAAGAAGCATCCTTAGGTATAGTCACAGTGAAAAGAGAGTATTTGTCACTTTCAGAGGTCATTTTATTCATTCTGCTACTGGCAAAATGTTCACTTGGATTACATCCTCCATACTGTACATGGTTCTACAGCAAAAACCCTTTTAGTATTATTCAGAGTCTTGTACAGATTTTATAAAGCCAACATTAACAGAGGGATTAAGCTGATCTCTGGTAGTGGCAAAACCAACTTATAACTGTGATTGCACCACACCACTTCAGGGCTCACTTGATGCTCTGTTATCCAGGCCTGCTGTACTGTATCTCTTCAAGTCCAGATGCCTTGACATTTTAACTCATTTTTTAAATAAATGGAATAGCTCTGTAAATTTATATATATATTTAAACAAAAAAAACATGTCCACCCATTTTCTGACGAGCCTCCTCACTGCCGGTGTGGTGAATGTCTACTGATAGTTCAGAATCCTTTTTAGCATTGGAATTGCATAAAGAACTGGTAAACCTTTTGATAAAACACTGCCATTAGCAACACCCCAGGGACATGAAACGTCACGTAGCAAGTGTAGGACGACCATAGTAAAGGACTGACTATTTATACTGCCCTGACCATGGCTGGCTGGCCATCCTCCCAATTATAAATTAAAAAAAAATATATATATATATATTATTAAAGCGCTGAACGCCAGGGCAAGTAGGGTATAAATGCCAATTGTGTACGGTGTGAGCAGCAACAAGCGCCACCAAGTCACCCCCACACAGTGACAAACAACCCAATGTGTTCCTACCTCTCCCTATGTTGCTGACACACCGCATCCATTGGTAACATGTATAATCCATGTATATGGTTTCACTCTGTCTGCATTCTTGTGTATGCTTTTGTATTACTACCAGTATTCCTAAATCCCTTTCAGTAGGGATAAACTACGTATTGAACTCCATGTAATCAAAAGTCCAATTGGCCAAAACCGAACAAAATTAAATATTTTTAATACTGACAAGTGGGTGGGGATAAAGGAAAAAGTTCATGGAATTAAATAATTCAGTGTATCTTTTTTTTCCATCTCTGGTCTTCTAACCTGTGATTTCAGTCGTACACACTTTTAACATGTTGCATGTTTATCAACACTGTATTAGTAGTAAGCTTATTTGTAGGGTTTTGTATGTGGGTGTGGTAGGATTGTGAGGATGGTTGTGATCTAAAGCTTGAGCCATGACGTGAGGGCTGCAGCCAGTTTTGATGAACCACATTTGAGAGGTAATTTATTCTATTGGAATACTTGACACTTATAGGGATGACCTGCTGACATCATCTGATATTCACTTTAGGGGTATACTGTATAATTATGCAGGCATCGTTTGTCATACAGCTTCATTATTCATCCTCCTGCTGCATCTCTTAAGTGTTGCCATTGACCTCTCAAGTGTTACCATTACTACTGGAGCTCAATATCTGCATTTTGTTAGCTGCTACATGAGAGCATATCCATACTGCCCCCTCAGGTTTAGGCCACATACTGTATGTAAAACCAGCTGAGTTGAGGATTCTTCTAATGGGCTCAGGGAGGATCTTCACTCTCTGTACAGGACCGTGTGCAAGAAAACTTGTGAGTTAAGAGATGACAATGGCAGGCATGATGGCTTTATTTAAAAGCCATGTCTCTTGAACATTTGTAACGGTCACTGTCATTGCTTAACCCATAACATTCATGCATTATGGCCCCCAGTCAGGCAGTCATAACTTTGGTCACGTCATCCTCTCGTTGGTATTAACATGCCCATGCTACCACTATTTTGTATCTTGTACTGATAGTTTTGCATTTTTAATTGTATGTACACTTGATTCTGTAATATGCTTTTTTAAATTATTGGTGACCTTGAATAAATGAAAAGTTTCCAGAATAGTTTACATTATAAATCTTGCATATTTAGTGAAAAATCAGTACTTAGACATAACATTTTGTTTTCAGTTAATCAAACAGATAAACAACAGAACTTCAAGTACTCCTCTGCCTGTGGCACAGACATACCCTCATACAGATCCAAAATCACACAAAGTCCTCAAGATGAAGGATCACCTTGACATGAAGCACACAAACACTAACCATAGCCTCCACAAACCTACAACATTCCCTAGACTAAATGGCAGAGCATCTAAACAATACCCAGCACTCACTACCACACTCAAATGTAATTCTCACTCCCACCCCAAACCAGCTTCCAGAAGGGTATCCATACTCAAATCACTTTCCGCTCCATCCACTTGCATTGCCTCCAAACATCCATCCTTCTCAGTCTTCCTGTAGTTCCTTCCCAGTGAGGACAGAGTCCACCTGGCTAGGCTGCAGTGTGACCACCACCCAGCAGCCCCTTTGACCTATCAAAAGAGGCTGGATGGAGCCATTGCAGATGCCTTTCCAGGATGCAACACAGCACCCCACACTGTTAAACACATTACAAAAGACTGCACTGGACACAACCACACCTGCCAACAACACGACACACATTCCTTGAGGGCTGTACAGGAAAGCCCAGTCTAGGTCATGGCCTTCCTTGGTAGCTCTGGGCTGCTCAGCCAGACAGCTTGAGGAGCATCAACAACAACTTTCCTCTCAAGCATTTCATTTCTATCACATCAACTTGCTTACTCTCTCTAGCAAATGCTCATCATGCTGAGTGGTTGTAGAGTGTTTCTCCCACTGGCCATTATGGTAATCATGCCTTGAACTTTTGTAACCTGTCTGGATGTGAGCAGCTAGTCTGTGCTCCTACTCATGTCTGTGGGAACAGGCTGGATCTTATGATGACTTATGTGGCTGAAGTTACAGATGGCTGACTATTGGGTTCATCATATCATTATTTTGTGGTTTGAAAACTGACTGTGGAGAGAAGTCCTGCCTTTTCACATCATTAGTCTGGGTACTGGAGAAGACATGATGAAATTCTATATCAAGTCACGCAAACACTTAAAAAACCACTGAGAATGAGTAAAGTCACAAGGAAGGGGATAAATAGGGTGGCGATGTGTGTGTTATGACAACACGTGCATGACTGACTGTAACTAATTCTTTAATTTATTCTTAATTAAAGCTAGACTATAAAGTAAAGTTTTACTGGTATATATTTCGTACACAACAATTCTATGAAGTACCGGTATGGTAGTAAAGGATAAACTCAATTCAATTGTGGATGAATGTGTTCCCAAGAGAAAATTCGATGCGAGGAAAAAGGAAAAAAAAAAAAAAAAAACTAGCGAGCCTAAGCGAGGGCCTACCAATGTTTGTTTTTGTCTCTTAGACGGTCTTCGTATCCCAATACTGCCCTTGGACGACAAAAAGATGCCTGCAGCCTTTGGATGATTCGGTTGTATTTGTTCATTTCGGCTCTGCTGTGCACCAAAAATAAAACTGTTCTTATTTTTCTTGTAATATTATGACAAAATATTAAAGGTAAGGATACAACAAGTATTATATATTGTTTACTTTGTGAAATATGACAGTAATTACATAGAGCCGATACGAATGTGTATATAAAATTATAACAGTGTTGCAACATTCGCGGTTTCGAAGCCCAATTTGGCTACTTAGTCTGAACACCGATACAATCATATTACTTGATCTGTTTAATCATGTCAACATCATAACATTTAGTTTCACAGAAACAGACCACATCATAGCTTTTAATAAGATTAATAAAATCTACAGATAGGAGATTTGATTTGATACCACAAACATTAAGAGACAAAACATCAACAAATAATTGGTATGGCATTATAGCATATGCTGCACATGGTTAGGACCGTGTTGCGTACAAGACACATGTTTGGGAATATTAGCTGTGTGTGTATTATGTGGTGTACTGTACATGTCACAGGGTGTGTGTGTTTGTGGAGGCTACTGCATGTGTTTGTGTGTGTGTTTGTGTATTTTGTTATGTAGTGTAGTGGGTGGTGTGTGTGGGTTTGTGTGTTTTGTTATGTAGTGTAGTGGGTGGTGTGTGTTTGTGTGTTTTACCATGTAGTGTAGTGAATGGTGTGTGATTGTGTAGGCTGCAGAAAGTGTTTGTGTGATTTGTCATGTAGTGTAGTGAATGGTGTGTGTTGTGTAGGCTGCAGTAAGTGTTTGTGTGTTTTGGCATGTGCATGTGTGTGTGTGTTTTGTCATGTAGTGTAGTGAATGGTGTGTGTTTGTGTAGGCTGCAGAAAGTGTTTGTGTGATTTGTCATGTAGTGTAGTGAATGGTGTGTGTTTGTGTAGGCTGCAGAAAGTGTTTGTGTGATTTGTCATGTAGTGTAGTGAATGGTGTGTGATTGTGTAGGCTGCAGCAAGTGTTTGTGTTTGTGTATTTTGGCATGTAGTGTGGTTTGTGTGTATGTGTGTGTGTGTGTGTGTGTATTTTACCATGTAGTGTGGTTTGTGTGTGTGTGTGTGTTTTACCATCGTAAATAATACCCTAATCCCACTGGCCAAAGAGAATGATTGATTGATAGATATTAGGCACCGCAACAATGAGGTCATATAGCTCCAGAGAAAGAAATGTAATGGAGAGATGTGACAGCAAGTAGAAACCAAATACAAAGGTATATATATATATATACTGCTTCACACACAGAGTCGATTCCACAGTGGTTGGAATTGGTTTGTAAGCACGCAAACGAAAGAATATTAGCCGTGTTAATGACTTCTGGGTGAATTATTTAATGAATTTGGTGAGTATCCACATTCACAAAATCTATCCAACAGTTAGATAATAATGATCACTGAATAGTTTACTCACCAAATTAATTAAATAATTCACCCGGAAGTCATTAACACGGCTAACATTCTTTCCTTTGGGTGCTTACAAACCACAACGAATGGCTCTGAACTTCAAATGCTAGGTAAAATGAGCTGGGAAAGAGATTGAAACTATTTCAAAGATTATCCCATGGTTGGTTTTATGGATATAAGCCAAGCGTTATTGTCCTTCCCACCCAGCAGTGAATGGCGTTGACTGTGTAGCCAGCACGGTCTAGTTACTAACTCGACCTTGGTAGCCAGCAGGCTGCACACCACCAAAATGTCAATACTGCGAATATATAGCCGCTTTTGGCGAATTTTTTTGGGACTGGGCTATAGCCAGCAGTGTGACAATGGGATAGCATACTCAGTCAGTGTGTAAATGTTTGGCGTGATGGCTGACAGTGTTGCAAATATGTCCTGGCGTTCCATTTGGCACCACTGTCCGCCATCAACCACCCCGAACCAGGACTGACACACCACTCTCTGGCCAAAAGTTGCATCTTTTCTTTACATGATAACTTTGCACCCAGGAGTCATAGAGAGCTGGGGTTGATCTCATTCGAAAGAGGAAGAGTTGTTGCTTAGAATGAAACTAAATTTAAGTTTCTAGGCATTGTAGTTTAGACGTAGGGAGTAAGTGAAATAGAGCGATTGTTGGAGACATCACTTGGATCTGGCGGGAGTGTGTGTGTGTGTGTACGGTAGAGAGTGTGTGTCTGTGTACGGTAGGGGGGGTGCCGGAGTAGAGGGACAGGCTGGGGGTGGGGGGGTTTAGGGGGGTGCGGGAGTAGAGGGACAGGCTGAGGTGGGGTTAGGGGGGTGCGGGAGTAGAGGGACAGGCTGAGGTGGGGTTAGGGGGGTGCGTGAATAGGGGACAGGCTTTCCACCCACCCCAAGCCTGTCCCCCTATTCCTGCACCCCCTTAAACCCCTCCAAGCCTGTCCCCTACTCCCGCACCCCCCTAAACCCCCCCAAGCCTGTCTTCCTACTCCCGCACCTCCCTAACCCCCCCCAAGCCTGTCCCCTATTCCCGCACCCCCCTAGTCCCCCCCAAGCCTGTCCCCTATTTCCGCACCCCCCTAACTGTTAACTGCAATGATGCCAACTCAAATTTTTGTAATCCGCTAGACTAGTCAAGAAAATCCGTTAAATTATAGGTAAGGCTCTTACAATTTTCCGCTAGATTGACCTTTCAAATCCGCTTGTAAAATCCGCTTGTAAAATCCTCTTTTAAAATCCGCTTGTAAATTTCAATATTTTTCCCGCTAGATAATTTTCAAATCCGCTAGATCTAGCCGAAAATCCGTCAAATTGGCATTACTGTATGCTGGAGCCAACAAATAGAGAGAGAGAGAGAGAGAGAGAGAGAGAGAATGAGTGTCTGTGTGTGTGTGTGTGAGAGAGAGAGTGAGTGTCTGATTCTCAAATACCCCGTTATAAACTGCCACTGTCTCCCTTTTTCTTCGTCCTATGATCAATTAAATGCTTGCTTCGTCCTCCAATTCCTTTTTCCTTTAACCTGTGGTCAATTTAAGGCTTCCTCCGTCCTCCAATTAATTTTAAAAGGTGTAGAACATTATAACGAGGCTCAAGTCGGCGGTTGACTGAATAGAAAACGAAGGATTTAAATATACTAAATTTTAAAATAGTCCATCATTAAATATATATTAAATTTTAAAATAGTCGGTCCTTAAAAGTAATAGAAAATGGGAAGGTTTTTGATTAGAGAATGGGAAGGCGTTAGAAATGTTAGAAAAAAAGAATAAACCTCACGGTCCGATTCTTCTAACTAGATTGACGTAGGTTTAAATATTGACACTAAAACATTACGAATTCGTTATTTTTTTACTATAGCAGCTTTGCGTAAAAATATACCTACGTTATCGAATTAAAATGATTTGCGTACGAATAGTATTTAGTGAATAATTTAAATAAATGTCTATACGAAGGTCAGTAGGAGATGATTCGGACAAAACCTTCCTAACTTATCATATTATTACCAACTCAAAATCAAAATGTATTAGTACGTGATGTGGCTAATTAGAACGGTAAATATCTCAATAAATAACCAATTAACAGCAGCTCTTAGTATCTGGGAAATTATATTTTAGTAAATAGTCGTTAATTTAAGACTATCCCGACGAATTAACATCGTAGTTTTTATTTTAAAAGGGAAAAACTGATGTTAGATAATAGGGTTCATTGCCAACGGGATCTGGCAATTTTGTAGATTCGTTACGCATAGTTACGCTAGGTATGGCGCCATTAACGCGGTTGGACACAGGTGAGTGGGTGTCAATTATCGACTCAGTAATCATTAATTACAGCCTTAGGTAAGTTCACTCTAATTTATATTTGTAGATAATAGATTAATTTAGCCACGTGACCCACCGTGGGAATTGATAGATAAGAAATAGATGAGAAAAATAATATATAAAAACAGCATTTGCCCGCTCGTTTTAAATATGGCGGTGGTGTCTGGTATCATTCATTAATATCTTTATAATTTAAATATTAGAAGCTTAGGTACGTCAATGTGGCTATGAGATGTAGTTTATAAATATATCTATCGGTATATCACACTGTAGGAAGCGAGGAAATAATAATATAGATGATAAATTCGATAAATAATAATAAAATAAATGTCATCTGATTTCTAGTCGAAAACGTTGGAGAGTTGCCATGCGTACGATAATTCAGTGTTGTATTGGTAATAATAGTAGTATCGGTGGAGGTAGTAGTAATATTGGTAATAGTAATAGTAGTAATATTGGTGTTAGTAGTGGTACTATTGGTGCTGGTAGTAGTAGTAGTAATAGTGGTGGTAGTAGTAGTAGTAATGGTAGTAGTAGTAGTAGTAATATTGGTAGTAGTAATATTAGTGGTAGGAGTGGTAGTAATATTGGTTGTAGTAGTAGTAGTAGTAATATTGGTAATAGTAATAGTACAATAATAGTACCATAATTGATTAATACAGCTTACAATAAACTTAAACTACGATAATTTAGGCAATAGTGTACGATACTTTGGAGCCTTGGGGGCAGGTAGGCAGTGTAACCTAGACCATTATCAGTGTTCGCATTCTTAAGGTAATTACCCCAGAGTATCGTAATTTTGGGCTATTTAAGGTAATATTTTGACTATCTAAGGAAAATCGGCATTCAACCACAGAGCTACAAACCCATTATATCTGGGGAAATCTAAGGTAAACTTTTGATAATTTAAGGAAATCTATGGTAAACTTTTTGATAATCTAAGGTATTGTGTTTAGTATTTACTATAGAGACAAAGAGGTAAGTCGAAGTCGTCTGTTCATATGCTATTCAAGAACGTTCGTGTTGTTTACTATGCATGGTACCGATACGATGGGTCCATGGACAAACAACAGAGCCGTCGTACAGTACCACACCATCGTATACAGCCGCCAATGGAGTGTGTCACGGTAATTAATAAATTAAAACGAGATTCTCATGTTGGTAAATTGAAGGCTTCCGATTCCTCCAAACTATTCCACTAAACAAACTCCTTCCATATAGGTGTGTGTGTGTGTTTGGAGGCTTTTGATTCCTCCAAACTATTCCACAAAACAAACTCCTTCCATATAGGTGTGTGTGTTGGAGGGAGAGTGTGTGTGTGTGTGTGTTAGAGAGAGAGGGAGAATGTGTCTGTGTGTGTGTGTTTGGAGGCTTCTGATTCCTCCTGACTATGCCACAAAACAAGCTCCTTGCATATAGGTGTGTGTGTGTGTGTTTGGTGGCAATGTTTGAAGGACTCACTAATCTCCAATTTTCTTACTACATCACACACAGGGTCCATTAAGGTGGTAATTCTTTTTTGGTACATTGGAGTACCTTGATTCCTCCAAAGTATGCCAGGAAACAGGACCAGAAGAACAAAAATAATAGTGTTGTGTTGCTTGGAATAGTTTGGAGGAATTATCGGTATTTATTGAAAGAATTACTGTTTTGTAGCAGTGTTGCCAGATTCGGCTAGGTCCCAGTATTTTGCTCCGGTCATTTCCTGTACTTTACCACGGTTATATCCCGGTAGTCTGCCCAGATTAGGTCCCGGTAGTCGGATGTGGTCTAGGTTAGGTTAGGTAAGGTCAGGCAAATTTCAAAATGCCCCATTTGAATATGCCCTATCTTGGAAATTTGTGGAGGAAATGCCATAGTATAAAATAGTCTTAGAATGGTCTAAATAAGTGGGTAATGAAGGTAGAAAAACCGTACACAATAACGGTATATAATTCTTTCCATATTTACTGAATGAATTGTACAGAGAATTGGTATAAGGTGTGTGAAGCTGATTTATGTAAGTATGTATAATATATATATATATATATATATATATATATTGATTGATTGATTGAAATTATAAATCCCTCAACATGTATAAGGCATATCAAAATGATAACATACATAGGTAGAATGAATTAAGGGGGTGCAGGAGTAGGGGACAGCCTTGGGGGGTGCGGGAATAGGGGGACAGGCTTGGGGGCGGGGTAGAAAGCCTGTCCCCTATTCCCTCATCCCCCTAACCCACCCCCAAGCCTCTCCACCTATTCCCGCACCCCCCTAAGCCTGTAACCTATTCCCACACACCCCTAACCCACCCACCCACCCACCCACTCAAGCCTGTCCCCCTACTCCCGTACCCCCTTAACCCCCCTCCCAAGCCTGTCCCCCTACTCCTGCACCCCCTTAATTAAATGTGTTTTTCAGATGGAGGGAGACGAGGGTGGGGGGTCAATTTGAAGCCTGGTACAACAAAGTGGATTGAAGCCGGTCCTGCTGTTGGTGTCATTGGATACATCATCAGTATATATGGATGTAGGTGTGTAAGTAGGTAGGGTTACACAGAGAAGGTGTAGTCAGTCAGCCTATTTTTCACCTCACTGAAGGCTGACTCTGCTGCAGGGTTCCATGTGAGTTTTTTCTTCTGGGAGGCCTTCAGGTACAGTCAGCAGCATATATTACCGTCCATCTCATGTACTTAATATTGCTAATTAGACCAAGTAGTTGCATTCTGTACCCGTTTTTATTCCAACAACATACGTAATTTACCATATGAGAACTATATATGTCATCTCTGTATTAAAATTGTATTACAACAACATTACTATAGCTAATACATACACAGGTGGAAATGACGGGAACTTATACTGCCAACTGTACCCCTGGTCGGAACCAAGAGTGTACAGTCGGCAGTATAAGTTCCCGTCATTTCCACCTACGTATGTATTAACTATAGTAATGTTGTAATACAATTTTAATACAGAGATAACAGACATAGTTCTCATATGGTAATTTACGTATGTTGTTGGAATAAAAACTGGTACAGAATGCAACTATCTTGTCATATTTAAATTATTAAGTACATGAGTTGGACTTGAATTTCTGCTGCTGGCTGTACATTAAGTGAGAAAGGTGGGACATAAGGTGATTGTGAGGTGGTGTTATGTAATGAGCAAGTAGTGGGTGTGAGGGAATGACAGCATTAAGTGGGTAATTCACTTTTGTTACATTGGAGTGCCTTGATTCCTCCAAAGTATGCCAGGAAACAGGACCAGAAGAACAAAATTAATTGTGTTCTGTTGTTGCTTGGAATAGTTTGGAGGATTCAGTTGCTCCAGAATTACCAACACCGAATTTCCTCCTTAATTAAGTGATGGGGGGGGGGGAGATATTGTTTGTAAGGCTAGAGTGTTGTCTATGGTGTAATACAGTGGTAACTATAGGAAAGGTAGGAGTATGAAGGTGTAGTAATAATATAACAGTGGTGATGGTGAGTATTATGGGCGAGTGTAGGTGTAGGTGTTTGAATTGAATTGAATTGAATTGAATTGAATTGAATTTATTTAATCGCTCAGACTTTCACAGGAAAGTATGGAGCACAGCCCCAGTATACATTGATATTTGGGCCTAACTATAAAATTACAGTACAGTATTACTGTATCCACTTGCAATTTATGAACATATTATACAGTAACATATACATATATACTACTGTCTCTATATGTAATGCAATCTGCACACACTATACCATCTACACATACATCATCAAGTACACATTCACATACATATACAATATTTTCCACACATACAATATTATCTACTCACACAATATTATCCACACGTACAATTGAATACAATGCAGTCTGCTCTCACAATATTATCTTCATATGCAACACCGTATACACATCCACCATACAATATTTTACACACAGATAGTATTATCCACACATACAATATACGATATTATCAACACACATTATTATCTACACATCCAGCAACATCCACATATAAAATAATATTTTTTCTCTACCAATATAATCCATAACAATTATGCATATGACATGACTCATCTGAACATTCTCAGAACTGATCTAACAAACATGGAAAAATTCTTCAGAACATTTATATTTGTATTTTGCATTAACAACATGTAATTAAAATTCGTAGGCCTTCTTATATAATAATTTGGTATATATTTTTGACGTAACCTCATTATTTCTTCATTAGTACAAACAAATAGAACATGAAATTCATCAGCAATGTTACCAGCATCACACTTACTACATACACCATCGTCCCTATTTACACCAACCTGTCTGCCAACATTCACAGGTAATCTATTATTGCAAGTTCTAAGTTTAGTTACGATAATTCGATTTCTCTTTTGCAGCTTAACAAGGTACTGTTCAATACCATAATCAAACTTAAATATCCTATAGTTGCAGCATATCGATTTTGTTTTTATGTTGGCCCTCCACTTAGCAATCCATTGGTCTTTCAACCTTAATTCTACAGCTTTTTTAATCCATATTGTGTTAGGTAACTGTTGAGACAACCATAATCCTGACATACCACACTCATTAAGGATATTTTTAATACATAGTATCCATGGGGAGGTGTAAATCCCTGACCTGTCCAGTTGCAATAAGCATTGATACATTACATGACACAATTTGGTATCCTTACCTAAGATTATTCTTGCCCAATACCCAACCATTCTGCTTTTTATGTGAATGTCAAGAGGAAACACTCCAAGTTCACCGTAAACCATGTCATTACACGTATTTTTATGAACACACAGTATCTGTTTTAAATATTTCATATACAGTAACTCACTCTCTCTCACAATATAATGACCCCAAATTTCACATGCATACGTCAGTATTGGTAATACCATTTTACTAAATAAATCAATTTGTAAATCGACTGGCAAATCAAACTTTCTACACTTACCTACTACTGAGTACATGGCTCTTGTGGCCTGTTCTGTTAGTTCCATCTCTCCTTTGCCAAACCTACCATTATAATTAAACAATACACCAAGATACTTATAATCATAAACTACCTCTATGTTCTCGGAACCAAAGTGAAAATTAATATTATCTATGCGAGTTCTCCCCCTGCTAAACACAACTATTTTAGATTTATTACAGTTAAGCCTTAATTTCCAGTCATTACAATAATCATACAGAGAAGTCAATACCTTATTCATTCTTTCTTCATTATCACATAAAATAATAGTATCATCTGCGTACATTAAAACAAATAGTTTTAGATATGAGTTTAGGAATTCATCACCAAAATTTACATAGTTGCATCCTTGTTCAATTAAATTGCTCTCTATATCGTTAACATAATAGGCAAAAAGCATAGGCGATAGGTTTTCACCTTGCCTTACTCCCACATCACACTTAAAGGTGTCTGAAATTTGTTGGTTTAACATTACACAACTTTTTATGTTATTACACATATTTCTTATTACGTTAAGTATTTTACCATTAACCTTTTCTTTCACCAACTTGAACCACAGCCCTTCCCGCCATACCATATCAAAAGCCTTCTTGTAGTCCACAAACAAACAGAAAAGTTTCCTTTTTTTCCAAAGAAACAAATCTATTACACATTTCAACACAAAAATATGATCCAATGTGGAGTAGCCTTGCCTAAATCCTGCTTGTGCCTCACTAATTGTGTTCATAACATCAGCATATTGACCAAGTCTCTCATTGAGTATTGAGGTGAACAGTTTCCCCATACAACTAAGTAAAGTAATACCGCGATAGTTATTGGTATCTTTTATGTCCCCCTTATTTTTATAAAGGGGTACTATAGTACCAACCAACCACTCAGATGGCCAGACACCAGTATCAAGAATTTTGTTAAAGAACTTAACATACAAGGGACAGAGAATATATTGGGTACTTTTTATATATTCATTTAATATCAAATCAGTTGGCGGGGATTTGTTGTTTTTTAATTTCTTAATATTTCTTTCTACCTCTTCCTTGGTTATAGGATCGTTCAGTATAGGGGAGGGGTCAGTTTGATCGTTATTTTCCACTCGTACAGCATCTGCCTCAACATCATTACTATTATCATCACTGGCTAGCTGTGTAAAATGGCTATAAAAATCATTAAGCACAATAGGGATCTTGCACGTTTTTTTCTGACCCTTTAGTATTTTCCAATATACTTTAGGGTCACTGTGTCTAAATTTTCCGAGTTCCTCAATCAATTTATCTCTCTCTTTATTCCTAACTCTTTTTAAATTTCTTTTGTATCTCTTACTTTCCATAATCATGCTGTTAAAATTTTCCCTGTTCCTGTGCAAGTGATATTTATGTCTGGCTCTGTGGTAATCTCTCCTAGATTTCCAGCTTTGTCTATCATAACCTTTTAAAGAAGCATTGTTGGTCTTTTTAACATATGTTCTTTTCTTAAATTGTGCGAAAGTTAAATAAGCAGGCTGAATCAAGATTCGTGTTAGCTCCTGGTTAATACACTCCACCGAAAGGTTATTCATCCTTGCAATTAGCCCATTTACCTTACCTACATCAATATTCCTCACATAATCAATCTTCTTCTCCAGATTCCATTTTCCTGACCTAACCTTATCCTGGGCTGCTTCACCGACATTTGTGTGTACTTGGGTGATCATACTTGACCCTATAAACCTTATTTTAGTATGTAATCCACAATGGACATCAGATAACAATGGATCATAATCAAGTACCATAAAATCCACTATACGCTGCATTATTGTTGGTGAACCCAAAAAATAATCTATGGTTGTATCATGTGTGGTTGTAGGTTTACCAACACCGTCGTCCTTCCCCATTCTTCCGTTAAAAATATACACTTGATGATTTCTACATATGTCCACCAGTTTTCTTCCATAAGAATTCCTATCCGGGGTTACATCCTGGTTTGCCCTCTTCTCACTTATGCCAATTAAATTTGTATAAGGTACTACCTCAACAGACACATGCTCATTATCCCTGTCACCAACAGCAACATCGGGCATAGTTAGAGTATGGGCATTAAAGTCCCCACAAAGTATATGCATGTAGTCATCCTTAGTAAAAGAAAGTAAAAAATTATCCAGTTCGTCAAAATGCTCCACTTTGCCATACCTTGAGTGAGAAGGTGGAATATAAACACAACTTACCAACAAATCTGTATCTGAGCCTAAACTATCTTTATCAATTTTAATTGTGAGTAAGGACTCATATTTCGTGCTAATTTGCCTCCACTTAAGGTTCATATTCTTCCTGACTGCAATAAGCAAACCTCCAGATTTATACCTGCTTAATTTACGTCTGTTTTTAAATACAATGTCATAACCAATATTTTCCATTTCCTCCTTCACATTAACCATATCAGTATCATCACATTTCGTTTCACAAACGCAAAGTATACTATAACTTTGGATATATCTTACAAATTCAGCTGATAAAAACTTAGACCTAATGCCACAAACGTTGAGAGACAACACATCAAGATATAATTTGTGTGGACCACACGGTATAGGTCTTCTTTGAAGTGGAGCATGGGCAACATTGTGCCCAGGTCTATGCTGTGCACCAGCACTATCCTAGCACTTGATTAAGTGATCCAAATTAAGCTTCCTCCAGTCGGGAGAGGCAATTCCAACCTTATGTAAATCAAAAGGATTATTTACAACCACAGGTCTGCCTCCACTATTGAGCCAGGCTAAAATGCTCCCATCTCTTGTGGTCACATTTTTCACTGCTTCATGCTCCTTTACTACACTTATCATTCTAGCCCTCAACGAGGTTAAATCCTCGTTTACATACACCTTTCTATGTTTTTCTTTAAGCTTTTTCTTGTTGATCACTATTTCATTCTTTTTTTTCCTATGGCAAAGTCTCACAATCACGGGCCTACCTTCTTCTCTGTTCCGCCCCATACCGTGAGCCAACGATATGTCATTCGACTTGATCTTCACTCCAATATCCTGAGCAAGTTCAATGATTTTGGCTTCGAGCACTTCCTCGGTTTCATCATCCTCTTCCTCCAGCCCAGAAATACGCAGGTTTTCCCGTGGACTGTACTGCTCCAGCTTGTCATTTTCAAATGTGTTAAGGAGGGATATCCGCTGCATTTCGGCTGCCTTACTCTCCAGCCTATCATTAAATTCTTTGATGACACTGGATACTGCCGTGGCCACAGCTACTGCTATAATGTTAGCCAGGCCAGGCAATATCACGGCTGCCACATCCTTGACCGTCTTGCTCACACTCCTGGTTTCCTTCGCTTCAATAATACTAGTAATATTCGCAAGTTCTTCTTCTACCTTTGTCTTCACTAGATTCTCCAATCCTGACCCTTGCTCCTGTGCCATTATACTGTCTGTATGATCTCTGGATTCAAGGTCTCGAGTTGGTGGGTAGGTATTCGAGTTGCCACAGCTGTTTGTTTACTACCGACAGTCAAATCAATACGATAATGTTCTCAAGAGTTACCTTCAATAAAGTCACTCTAGATACACATTTCGCTCCAGCAATAAGCCACTGATGTTGCCAGGTGTCTAAACTTCCCTCTTATATGCAAGATATGTTCAGTGTGTAGAGGCTCAGACAAAAGAGTGCACTCAACACCGGAGCTGTCTCAAGCACGTCCGTTCAGCACAATATCCCAGTTCAGTTGTGTGTAGGTGTGTGTGTAGGTGTGTGTGTGTGTGTGTGTGTGTGTGTGTGTGTAAGATACACGAATATGTGCCGCAGGAATTTATAAAAAAAAATAAAAAAAAACGTACAAAAGTGTATGGAAGAATATGGGGAGAAGTAGCACTTGGTGGTCTGTTGCTGGGAATAGTTTGCATGGAGGAATCATTTGCTGGGAATAGTTTGCATGGAGGAATCATTTGCTTGGAATAGTTTACATGGAGGAATCATTTGCTTGGGATAGTTTGCATGGAGGAATCATTTGCTTGGAATAGTTTGCATGGAGGAATCATTTGCTTGGAATAGTTTGCATGGAGGAATCATTTGATAGTTTACATGGAGGAATCATTTGCTTGGGATAGTTTGCATGGAGGAATCATTTGCTTGGAATAGTTTGCATGGAGGAATCATTTGCTTGGAATAGTTTGCATGGAGGAATCATTTGCTTGGAATAGTTTACATGGAGGAATCATTTGCTTGGAATAGTTTGCATGGATCAAGAATATACTAATGACCAGACAGACCACTTTGAAAACCCGACCATAATCATAATCTTCTTTGGATGACTGTACACTTGGCTTATGTTGTTGTTGAATACTAAACATAGAGTATGAAGAATTGCCAAACAAAGCCTCCATTGACTCCTGATGTTGCAATGATGTGTGTTCTGTTTGTATGATATGTTTTGTTAGTACACTCGCGGTCAGAAATTGTGTCTTGATCCCTTGGCACGATGAATCGCAACTAGCCAAGCTTTGATGATTCGAACAAATGTGTGTTGTAGGGAGACGCACAGTTATTCAAACCTTATAAAAAAAATTTATATAAAAAAAATTTTATATAAAAAAAATTTTATATAAAAAAAATTTTATATAAAAATTTTTTTATATAAAAAAAATTTTATATAAAAAAAATTTTATATAAAAAAAATTTTATATAAAAAAAATTTTATATAAAAAAAATTTTATATAAAAAAATTTTATATAAAAAAATTTTTTATATAAAAAAATCTTTATATAAAAATTTTTTTATATAAAAATTTTTTTATATAAAAAATTTTTTATATAAAAAAATTTTATATAAAAAAAAATTTTATATAAAAAAATTTTATATAAAAAAATTTTTATATAAAAAATTTTATATAAAAAAATTTTATATAAATTTTTTTTTTTATATAAAAAAATTTTTTATATAAAAAAATTTTTATATAAAAATTTTTATATAAAAATTTTTTTATATAAAAAAATTTTATATAAAAAAAATTTTTATATAAAAAATTTTTATATAAAAAAAATTTTATATAAAAAAAATTTTATATAAAAAAATTTTTATATAAAATTTTTTTTATATAAAAACAATTTTATATAAAAAAATTTTTATATAAAAAAAATTTTATATAAAAAATTTTTTATATAAAAAAATTTTATATAAAAAAATTTTATATAAAAAAAATTTTATATAAAAAAAATTATATAAAAAAAAATTTATATAAAAATAATTTTATATAAAAATAATTTTAGATTTTATAATTAAAAAAAAAAATTTATATAAACTTTTTTTTATATAATTTTTTTTTATATAAATTTTTTTATATAAAATTTTTTTTATATAAATTTTTTTATATAAAATTTTTTTTATATAAAAAATTTTTATATAAAAATTTTTTATATAAAAAAAATTTTATATAAAAAAAATTTTATATAAAAAAAAATTTATATAAAAAAAAATTTATATAAAAAAAATTTATATAAAATTTTTTTTTATATAAAAAAAAAGTTATATAAAAAAAAATTTATATAAAAAAAATTTTATATCAAAAAAAATTTATGTAAAAAAATTTTATGTAAAAAAAATTTTATATAATAATTTTATATAAAAATAATTTTATATTTTATAATTAAAAAAAAAAATTTATATAAACTTTTTTTTATATAATTTTTTTTTATATAAATTTTTTTATATAAAATTTTTTTTATAAAATTTTTTTTTATATAAAAATTTTTTATATAAAAAAATTTTATAAAAAAAAAAATTTATATAAAAAAAATTTTATATAAAAATTTTTTATATATAAAAAATTTTATATAAAAAAAATTTTATATAAAAAAAATTTTATATAAAAAAAATTTATATAAAAAAAAATTTATATAAAAAAAATTATATAAAAAAAATTATATAAAAAAAATTTTATATAAAAAAAATTTTATATAAAAAAAATTTTATATAAAAAAAATTTTATATAAAAAAAATTTTATATAAAAAAAATTTATATAAAAATTTTTTTTATATAAAAAAAATTTATATAAAAAAAAATTTATATAAAAAAAAATTATATAAAAAAAATTTTATATAAAAAAAATTTTATATAAAAAAATTTTATATAAAAAAAATTTTATATAAAAAAATTTTTATATAAAAATTTTATATACAAAAAAAATTATATAAAAAAAATTTTATATAAAAAAAATTTTATATAAAAAAAATTTTATATAAAAAATTTTTATATAAAAAAAATTTTATTTAAAAAATTTATATATAAAAAATTTCTATATAAAAAATTTTTATATAAAAAATTTTTATATAAAAAATTTTTATATAAAAAAAATGTATATATAAAAACATTTATATAAAAAAAAATTATATAAAAAAATTTTATATAAAAATATTTTTACATAAAAATTTTTTTATATAAAAAAAATTTTATATAAAAAAAAATTATATAAAAAAAATTTATATGAAAAATTTTTTATATAAAAAAATTTATATAAAAAAAAGTTTATATAAATTTTTTTTTTATAGTAACAATAATACTTAACCGAATTAATGCCAGTCTGATACAATTAGTCCAGTTACAGAAGGGAGAGAAATGGGCCTCACACAGAACAATTAAATTTGAGAAATGCTGGAAGAATGACATTGAGCACCGGCTTTTCTCGCTATATATACTCTTTGAGAAACCTACGTCAAAACCACAACACTCAAGGATTGGCTATCTTGTAAACTTGTAATGATCCTTGATTGGTACAGACGACCCAATATGTTAAAGAGGGAATCTGGACCTTCATAACACACTGTACACTCAAAAACCGACCAGGTCTTGGTCTCTCCTCGCATCCTTTTCGGGGTTGAACCAGGCAACGAGCAGTTGTGGTGTGATGTAGGTCTTCCAGTCCCGTAACATATATAAAAAAAAAAATATTTATATAATAAATTGTTTTTATATAAACAAAATTTTTGTCCTGATCCCTTGGCACGATGAATTGCAACCAGCCAAGCTTTGATGATTGGAACAAATGTGTGTTGTAGGCAGACGCACAGTTATTGTTCAAAGCTAGGCTGTTTGCGATTCATCTTGCCAGGGGATCGGGACACAATTTCTGACCGCGAGTGTACATATTGAAGTTTTCATGACAAGGGTACGGGACTTATATGGACACCATTAAAACACTATCATTTTTTTTTTTTTTTAATTCATATTTGTAATTTTTTTTTTCCTTTTTATAATAGACTCCCCAGGCCATTGTTTTTATATATATTTTTTTTTTTTTCATAATATCTTGTGTCGTATTGTATGTATTATAAGTTTGGTTAGTATTGAAGCTTATTGTGACAGAGATACTGTACTGTACTTACACTGTCAACATTATATTATCATTACTAACACAACATTGACCATTCCTATATATTATTAATTATTGACTCCTATGTACAGTCACAATCAAATATCCACCAACACTTTCCTTCCATCGTACAAATAAATCAATATCATATCAATATATAATCATACAACACCTTATGTCAATTCAACCCCCGCAATTATTATTATTATGAGGTGGTGCAAAATTATACACGTGTTGTTCTTTATTACTAAGATATTTATTATTATTATTATTATTATGAGGTGGTGCAAAATCATACACGTGTTGTTCTTTATTACCAAGATATTTATTATTATTATTATTATTATTATTATTATTATTATAAGGTGGTGCAAAATCATACACGTGTTGTTCTTTATTACCAAGATATTTATTATTATTATTATTATTATAAGGTGGTGCAAAATCATACACGTGTTGTTCTTTATTACCAAGATATTTACTACGATGGAAGGATATTGTTGGTGGATATTTGATTGTGGCTGTACAGTATTCATTCTTTCCTTTGTTTGTGTGTGTCCATAATATCTCTGGTTCTTTCTCAAACTATTCCTTTGTATTGTGTGTTTTGTGCCATATGGTGTTTGATTGCTGTCTGGCACTAACAATACATTTTCTCCCTTACCACAGGACCTTCTGCTTATGTCAGGCTATTTTCTCCCTCACTTTGTACATTTTCTCAGCCACAACTGACCCTCCACTGATATCCTTGCAGGCAGCCACCATACCCCAGGGTGTGGAGGAGGTGACACAAACAGAGGAGGTGACAGAAGCAGAGGAGGTGACAGAAACAGAGGAGGTGACACAAACAGAGGAGGTGACAGAAGCAGAGGAGGTGACCGGTGACCAGTTCTCCAGACCACGTCACCTTCATCAAGGGAACGTGTAGGGAGGAGGCCAAGTGGTGGATGGATGTGTTAGGGGTCTTCCCACACACACACACACACACAAGGTACACACACTACAGTACTATTTTATTTCTGCATACACACAACTTACTCAAATTACACTATTGTCTTTCTGTACACACTCATTAGGTACAGTCACCAGCACTAATAAGTATCCAGGTGTGCTTGGAATACCTATAGAGACAGTAAATAAATGCACAATAACATCTCCATTGGAATTAGTTCATGGTTAAAATTGGACCTGTTTAACACTTCAACTAAAGCTGTATACTTATTAGCGCTCATGACTGTACACTACACTAACTAACTACATGTGTATTGTCTTCCCACACACAACTTTTTTTTTTTCTATTATATTGATATTATTTCTTTTTGGAGTGTGATCCAATGGGTCAAACTTTAGGAATAGTCCTCAGGTTACTTATTGATTTTGGAGAATGTGGAAATTAGTATCTAAATTTATGTTGTGTGTGTGTGAGAGAGAGAGAGAGAGAGACAGAGTAAATGTGTGTGTGTGTGTGTGTACGAGAATATAAATACTAAACCAATCCATGGTATACCTCAGCATCAAGGTGGACACATGAGGAACGCCACCTTCCCTGGGATCAAGATCAGTACCGTAATGAAGTTGTCACTCTCCCTTCACTCTCCCCCCGTCCACACTCGGTAAGTCCAACCATGTACAGTCACAGTCAATAACAATCATCCACGTATGGGTATCTCAAACACATATATACATACAGTCGCGGTCAATAATAATCATCCACATATGGGTATCTCAAACAATTTACTGTCTAATGTTTTCACGTTCACATATGATGTTATTGTTTTAAGTAGTGCGTAGCTGCTTGTATTAAATTAAAAGATGGTAGTTAACGTGTGTGTCTGTGTGTGTGTTATTGTTTTAAGTAGTGTGTAGCTGCTTGCATTAAATTAAAAGATGGTAGTTAATCTATTTATTGGAAAGTTTATCATCTAAGGAACAGAGGGAAGCTGTCAAACTCTTACGTGAGTTACCCCTATATGGATGATTATATTTGACCACAACTGTACACTTAGTAATCCTTGACAGGCTCCATAGAAAAACAGTAATACCATCAGACCATTATTACACCATTGTTGACTCTACGGATGTTGTTGTATGTGTCTGTCTGTATGTTTGTTTATGTGTGTGTGTGGTGTGTTCTTACCTATTTGTATCTTTACAGGATTGAGTCAAGTTCGTAATGTCCTGTATTTTAAATCACAATTACCATATTTTTCTTTAAAGTTATGTATGTTTTTGACACACACCACTTCTTCTGGTAATTTATTCCATTCGTGTGTGTGTGTATGTATTTATGTTTGTGTCTGTGTGTATGTGTATGTTTGTGTGTGTGTGTGTTTAGTACAGTCATCCAGCATACAAACCTTATTTAGTCTTTAGTTGTTTCTCCATCCTTCCCCCTTGAAGTTTGAGGCATTGTAGGTTTTACAGTCTTAGACAAGAAAGTACATAGATGTGTGTGTGTGTGTATTATTCCTGTGTGTGTGTGTGTGTATTATTCCTGTGTGTGTGTGTGTGTATTATTCCTGTGTGTGTGTGTGTGTTATTCCTGTGTCTGTCTGTGTGTGTATTATTCCTCTGTGTGTGTGTATTATTATTATTATGTTGCCAACTGTACCACACCACCAACATTCTTGCATATGCCCTTTACAGTCAAGTTTTTAAATTTTTCTGTTCTGGTATTTCATTCATAAGACCTAATTTTATTCTCTATATTTCTTCTCACAAATCATTTTTCATTAATACATTTCTTCACTTATCTTTGCTCATCCATAAATTAAATAGGTTGTAATTTGTTGTTACAGAGTTGTGGAGTTGTACAAGAGACTGAGGAACCTTCATTGTTTGTTTGTTGTCCACTGTGTTCTTCCTTCCATCAACAACAACAACAACAGTACAAGCATTTACTATAGGACCTTGAGGAACAACAACAACAACTACAACATCAACTACTACTACTACAACTGTAAGTTTGTATGGAATTACATTGTTGTATTTCTCTCTCTCTCTCTCTCTCTCCTTCATTCATTCCTTTCTTCCATTCTCTCTCTCTTACCTTCATTCTTCCATTCTCTCTCTCTTTACCTTCATTCTTCCATTCTCTCTCTCTCATTCCTTCCTTTCTTCCTTCCATTCTCTCTCTCTCTCATTCATTCCTTTCTTCCTTCCATTCTCTCTCTCATTCATTCCTTTCTTCCTTCCATTCTCTCTCTCTCTCTCATTCCTTCCTTTCTTCCTTCCATTCTCTCTCTCTCATTCATTCCTTTCTTCCTTCCATTCTCTCTCTCTCATTCATTCATTCCTTTCTTCCTTCCATTCTCTCTCTCTCATTCATTCATTCCTTTCTTCCTTCCATTCTCTCTCTCTCTCTCTCTCTCTCTCTCTCTCTCTCTCTGTTGGTCTAGATTTACTACCAACAAAATTCTGTCACCTTAAGTGAATTCTCTAACAGGTCACAACATCTCATCATGTCCTTATGTTCTCTATCTTTTGGTTCTGTCCCTTCTGATTCTTCTGCTATGTTGTACAGTTGTGGTCAATAATAATCATCCACATATGGGCATCTCAAACAATTTACTGTGTAATGTTTCTCACAAAGACCATTAGCCATTGGATGATAAGGAGACATAAAACATTGCTTTACACTAATGAGTCTATATATTTCCTGCATTATGTTTGAAGTGAACTGATAATCCCTATCACTCAATATTTCTTGAGGAAAGCCCACTGCTAAGAATGTCTAGTAAAGCTTCAGCCACTCTTTCAGTTTCTGTTACTGATAAAGCTACTGTTTTGGTCCACGTTGTGACATAATTAATTAATGTCAGTACACATCTATTGTCCTGTGAGGATGGAGGACTAATAGGGTGTACAAGATCTATTGCTATACCCTTAGGTAATATCTTCTGACACCTGTCACAACTATAGCACCATCTCTTGACTTGGTTAGACATTCCTGCCCAATAAAATGAACTGCTAACCCTATCATCAGTGTTGGTTATCCCTAAAAGTCCTCCCAGCAGACAGACCCTCATGAGTTAATGCCAACACATACTTCCATCTGTTTAATTTCCTCCCTATATTTACTTGTCTTAATTCTGTACCATAAATCATTCACTTTTTCTAATGAAGTAATCAAGTCATCCTTCTGCTCTTCCAGGGTAACAGGCAAACCATTAAAAGTGTCAAACTCTATCTGATTAATACATAGAGGTTTAAACTTATCCCTAACCTCCTACTCAACCCTACTACAACCACTACTATTACTACTACTATTAAGTGATGTAGTGTAAATATGTCACTATCTCTCTTTGGTACACACACACACACACCAACCATGTAACAATTATTATTATCTAAATATAATACTAAATATTTATTACAATGCTTAAAAACCAATTAACCATTACCTAACATAACATAACCATTACCTAACCTAATATAACCATTACCTAACCTAGCGTAACCTAGCGTAACCTAGCGTAACCTAACCTAACTTATGTCTTGTTTTTGTCGATCCCACAGTGGTTGGTATTGGTTTGTAAGCACGCAAACGAAAGAATGTTAGCCTTATAAATGACTTGTGGGTGAATTATTTAATGAATTTGGTGAGTAAACTATACAGTGATTATTATTATCTAATTGTTGGATAGATTTTGTGAATATGGATACTCACCATTTGGAAAATAACGAAGCCTTACAAGTGTGGTTGGTTGGGAAGCTTACAAACCAATACCACTGTGGAATCAACCCATATACAGTTTGCCACAGAAATTCTTACACAGGTTATATGGAAAGAGAAGTTATTGATTATTGTGAATGTTTACCAAGTGACTCTTATCATTACAAAACAACAAACCTAATAATAATAATAATGTTGTATTGCAGTTACATAGTCTTAACCTTTTATCTTTCTCTATGCATCTTCTTTTTTTTATTATTATTATTGATATTATTATTATTGATATTATTATTATTATTAATATTATTATTGTTAATATTATTATTATTATTATTATTAATATTATTATTATTATTAATATTATTATTATTATTATTATTATTATTATTATTATTATAAGTTGGCTTCATTTCCACCTGTGTATGTATTAGGTTTTGTAAAAATTATAAATTGTATAATTATTAGGTTTAAAAAAAAATATAAACTGATTTGGTTGTATATTTGTTACAGTTTTGGAATTAACTGGAGTTGTACAAGTATGAGACCTCCTTCCATCTATAACAACAACAACAACAACAACAACAACAACAACAACAATAACAAGACATTATTATAGATTACTGTAAGTATTTGTAAAGTTACATTGTACCATATTCAACAACATTCATGGTGTATACGATGGTTCTGTTGTCTTTATATGGAGACATTGTATGTACCATGGATGTGTGTGTGTGTGTGTTTGGAGGCTTCTGATTCCTCCTAACCATGCCATGAAACAAGCTCCTTCCATATAGGTGTGTGTGTGTGTGTGTGTGTTAAGCCTTGGCCACACGGTACTGAGACATGTTTGGAGACATTTTCAAAACATTGCCTCAGACATGTTCGGTTTCATGTTCGACATGTCTCGTTTGGATGTACAAACTCGTGAACATGTTTTGAGACAATGCAGTGTGGATGTTTGGTGGCTGGGAACAAGTGTGTGAACAACCAATTGTGTGAACATTCTCTACCTGAGTGGATGTACACTGCAGTACACGGCATTGTCATATTAATTATGTACAGTCGGCGGCAGAAGTCCTGTCGCCTCACCTGCTTCACCGAGAGACACAGTGTTCATGGACTCGAGAAATACACACGTTTTCTACACTTAATAATCTCGAGTCTATGAACATCGCTTGCCTCGGTGAAGCAAGTGAGGTGACAGGACTTTTGCCGCTGACTGTACACTGGATCAAAAAAAGTGTGGCGCAGGTGGTGTCCGATGGTTCTGTAAATGATCACTACATCATGATAAACAAGCTCGTTTTCAGTAGCCATCGTCTTAGGTGTCAGAATGTTTTACGAGGGAAATGCGCGATACTTTTTTGATGGAGTGTACACCTCGTATATTGATGTAGGTACTGCAAGTGTATTGGTACAAATACTATAATTATATACTATCACCTCCAATAATAGTGACACACCCTCCTCTATATCTGTGTATTCCCAGTGTGACAGGCCAACAGTCCCTCCCACTTTCATCCTCCAGAAACACATACACCTGTATTCTCCTTCCCATCTATCCCTACTACCCTAAGTAACCTGTTGCACAGAGAAGGGACACCAGGGACACAGAGTTATCGATATTATTGTTTTAAGTAGTATGTAGCTGTTTGTATTAAATTAAACAATGGTAGTTAACCTATTTATTGGAAAGTTTATCATCTAAGGAACAGAGGGAAGCTGTCAAACTCTTACGTGAGTTACCCCTATATGGATGATTATATTTGACACCAACTGTACCTTAGCAGTTTTTCATTACTTCTTATCACCTTTTTAATCTCTTCTTCTTCTATATTATTTCCTTGTTTTGCCCATTCAACCTCACCTGAAAATTTCTATTAATTTCTAAAAATTTCTGCAAAGATAACTTTTAATTTCTCTCGACATTCACTCACTTTTTTTGTTTGTTAATTCCTACCACCACTTCCTGTTCTATATTCTTTTTATCACCTAAAATATTAACTGCTTCTATTCCTGGAGTTTATCTCACTGTTCTGTTACCTAACCCAACCCAACCCAACCTAACCTAACCTAACCTAACCTAAAATATTAACTGCTTCTATTCCTGGAGTTTATCTCACTGTTCTGTTTATTACCTGTTCCACAACTGAATCACAGGATATCAAATCAACTCTCTCTTTCTACTTCATTATTATTTTCTCACCAATTTCTTTCATACCTGACATTTTCCTCCAGGGCTTCATTTATGTTTGTGTACAGTCGGCAGCATAAGTTCCCTTCATTTCCACCTGTGTATGTATTAACTATAGTGATGTTGTAATACAATTTTAATACAGAGATGATAACAGATATAGTTCTCATATGGTAAATTACATATGTTGTAATATATTAACTATAGTAATGTTATAATGTATTAGTTATAGTTATGTTATAATACAATTTTAATACAGAGATGACATATATAGTTCTCATATGGTAAATTACTTATGTTGTTAAAATGGAAACTGGTTCAGAATGCAAGTATCTGGTCATATTAGCAATATTAAATACATGAGATGGATACGAATTTCTGCAGCTGGCTGTACATATTGAAGTTGTTCCTTAAGTTCTACTACCTTCTCCTTTAATGCCATATTTTCATTCCTTGTCATTTTAACACTTCTCTTCTACCTTCTCAATATTTTGTTATAAATTTCTGCTACCATACTGCTGTCTAAGGGGGTGCGGGAGTAGGGGGACAGGCTTGGGGGGGGGTTAGGGGGGTGCGGGAGTAGGGGACAGGCTTGGGGGGGGTTTAGGGGGGTGTGGGAGTAGGGGTACAAACTTGGAGGTGGGTAGAAAGCCTGCTCCCTATTTCCGCACCGCTCTAACCCCCCCCAAAGCCTGTCCCCCTACTCCCGCAGCCCCCAATCCTGTCCCCTACTCCCGCACCCCCCTAAACCTCCCCCAAGCCTGTCCCCTACTCCCACACCCCCCAAGCCTGTCCCCCTACTCCTGCACCCCCCTAAACCTCCCCCAAGCCTGTCCCCTACTCCCACACCCCCCAATCCTGTCCCCTACTCCCGCAGCCCCCAATCCTGTCCCCCTACTCCTGCACCCCCCTAAACCTCCCCCAAGCCTGCCCCCTACTCCCGCATCCCCCAATCCTGTCCCCTACTCCCGCACCCCCCAAAATCCCCCTTCACCCCCCTAACCTTCACCTCCCCCAAGCCTGTCCCCCCTATTCCCGCACCCCCTTAACACTAACTAACTAAGTAACCTGTTTGTTGTCACTATTGGTGTTGGTTTTAGAATACAACACTTCATCTAACATTAATAACCTTATTTTCCATTTAGTATCTTGCCCAGAGTATTTCATTACTGATCAAAATACATCTTTTAATCAAATACTATCATCTATCAATATATATATATCTCCCTTCTCTTAATGTTCACTTTGCTTCTCCTTTCCTTTCCTTCCTTCCTTTCCTTTCCTTCCTTCCTTCCCTTTCCTTCCTTCCTTCCTTTTCTTTTCTTTCCTTTCTTTCCTTCCTTTCTTTCCTTCCTTTCTTTCTTTCCTTCCTTTCTTTCCTTCCTTCCTTCCTTCCTTCCTTCCTTTTCTTAATGTTCACTCTGCTTCTTCCTGCCTTTCCTTTCTTCTTTCCTTTCCTTTCCTTTCCTTTCCTTCCTTCCTTCCTTCCTTTTCCTTTCCTTTTCCTTTCCTTTCTTTCCTTTCTTTCCTTCCTTTCTTCCTTTCTTCCTTCCTTCCTTCCTTCCTTCCTTCCTTCCTTCCTCCCTTCCTTCCTTCCTTTTCTTAATGTTCACTGCTTCTCCCTGCCTCTCCTTCCTTCTTTCCTTTCCTTTCCTTTCCTTTCCTTTCCTTTCCTTTCCTTCCTTCCTTCCTTCCTTCCTTTTCCTTTCCTTCCTTTCCTTTCCCTTTCCTTCCTTTCCTTCCTTCCTTCCTTTCCTTCCTTCCTTTTCTTAATGTTCACTTTGCTTCTCCCTTCCTTTCCTTCCTTCCTTCCTTCCTTCCTTTCTTTCCTTTTCCTTTCCTTTTCCTTTCCTTCCTTCCTTCCTTTCCTTCCTTCCTTCCTTCCTTTTCTTAATGTTCACTCTGCTTCTCCCTGCCTCTCCTTCCTTCTTTCCTTTCCTTTTCCTTTCCTTTCTTTCCTTCCTTTCTTTCCTTTTCCTTTCCTTTTCCTTTCCTTTCCTTCCTTCCTTCCTTCCTTCCTGAGAACACAAAAAGACACCAGCTCCTTCCCAGTGATGTGTGTATGTCCGTGTCTGGATACTGTATGTATGTGTGTGTGTGTGTGTTTGGAGGCTTCTGATTCCTCCTAACTATGCCACAAAACAAGCTCCTTCCATATAGGTGTGTGTGTGTGTGTGTGTGTGTCATGGTAATATTTGGAGGAATTATTTGCTCCACATTTACCACCAACATTGTACTGTCTCTCTTAGGGTCAATTCCACAGTGGTTGGTATTGGTTTGTAAGCACGCAAACAAAAGAATGTTAGCCGTGTAAATGACTTCTGGGTGAATTATTTAATGAATTTGGTGAGTAAACTATACAGTGATTATTATTATTATTATTATTATTATTATTATTACTGGTATTATTATTTTTATTATTATTATTATTAAATGACTTATGGGTGAATTATTTAATGAATTTGGTGAGTAAACTATACAGTGATTATTATTATTATTATTATTACTGGTATTATTATTTTTATTATTATTATTATTATTATTATTATTATTATTATTATTATTATTAAATGACTTCTGGGTGAATTATTTAATGAATTTGGTGAGTAAACTATACAGTGATTATTATTATCTAACTGTTGGATAGATTTTGTGAATGTGGATACTCACCTTTTGGAAAATAATGAAGCCTTACAAGTGTAAGGTTGGTTGGGAAGCTTACAAACCATTTCTTCACTTATCTTTGCTCATCCATAAATTAAATAGGTTGTAATTTGTTATTACAGAGTTGTAGAGTTGAGTTGTAATAGAGACAAGAGACATAGAATTAACCTTAAGAGGGGGGCAGGCTTGGTGGGGGGTTTAGGGGGGTGCGGGAATAGGGGGACAGGCATGGGGTGGGTAGAAAGCCTGTCCCCCTATTCCCGCACCCCCCAAACACCCCCCAAGCCTGTCCCCCTATTCCCGCACCCCCTAAGCCTGTCCCCATATTCCTGCACCCCCCAAGCCTGTCCCCCTATTCCCTTCACCACCCAAACACCCCCCAAGCCTGTCCCCCTATTCCCGCACCACCCAAACACCCCCCAAGCCTGTCCCCCTATTCCCGCACCCCCCAAGCCTGTCCCCCTATTCCCATTATTATTATTATTATTACTTTTATTATTATTATTATTATTATTATTACTTTTATTACTTTTATTATTATTATTATTATTATTATTATTATTATTAATTTCTTCACATATCTTTGCTCATCCATAAATTAAATAGGTTGTAATTTGTTGTCACAGAGTTGTGGAGTTGTAACAAGAGACTGAGGAACCTTCATTGTTTGTTTGTTGTCCACTGTGTTCTTCCTTCCATCAACAACAACAACAACAACAGTACAAGCATTTACTATAGGACCTTGAGGAACAACAACAACAACAACATCAACTACTACTACCACAACTGTAAGTTTGTATGGAATTACATTGTTGTATTTCTCTCTCTCTCTCCTTCATTCATTCATTCCTTTCTTCCATTCTCTCTCTCTTCCCTTCATTCTTCCATTTTCTCTCTCATTCATTCCTTTCTTCCTTCCATTCTCTCTCTGTTGGTCCAGATTTACTACCAACAAAATTCTGTCACCTTAAGTGAATTCTCTAACAGGTCACATCTCATCATGTCCTTATGTTCTCTATCTTTTGGTTCTGTCCCTTCTGATTCTTCTGCTATGTTGTACAGTTGTGGTCAATAATAATCATCCACATATGGGCATCTCAAACAATTTACTGTGTAATGTTTTCACGTTCACATATGATGTTATTGTTTTTAAATACTTCGTAGCTACTTCTATTAAATTAAAAGATGGTACCTAACCTATTTAATGGAAAGCCTATAAGCTAAAAAATACATTTTACAGCTGTCAAACTCTTAGGTGAGTTACCCTTCTATGGATGATTATTTTTTACTACGACTGTACAGTACTGTTCTTACATTTTGTTTTCTCAATCTATTTCTGTTAACTTATGAAATGTAAGCAGCTGTTTGTGTGTTGTCAAAGATTGTATTAAATGTTCAAGTACAGTAACATTCAATAATAATAGTAATAATAAAAATAATAGTAATAATAATAATAGTAATAATAATAATAATAATAATAGTAATAATAAAAATCATAATAATAGTAGTAGTAATAATAACCTAATTGCCCACTATGATTTATATAATATACAGTTTGTATGTATGTATGTATGTAGCTTGGAAAAAAAATAGTTTGGAGGAATCATTTGCTCCAGATTTATTATTATATATTTTCTATTTATATATGACATTAACAATAATTAATTTGTTTATTTTACAGGTGTGTAGTGGGAGAGAGAGAAAGAAGAGGAAGAGGAGAACGACACGAGAGAGAGGAGGAGAAGAGAACAACACAAGAGAGAGGAGGAGAAGAGAACAACACAAGAGAGAGGAGGAGAAGAGAACAACACAAGAGAGAGGAGAAGAACAAGAGAACAAACACTACAAGAGAAGAACAACACACAAGAACAAAACCTCTAATATAATATAGTGTATAATAACAGGAAATAAAAATTAAATACATTATTAATTATTATACTTTATTAAAAAACCTCTATAGTATTAACATAATTATAATTCCACCAGGTGAATAAATTAATTAATTTATACCTGTAAGGGTGTAGGGTTCAATTAAAAATTATTGATGTTATTATAATATTTGTGTGTGTGTGTGAAATATCACACACACAAACAAACAAATATTATAACAACACCAGTAATAATTACATACATAAAAGAATGTAGGGTTTAAGTAAAAATTATTGATGTTATAATATTGTCTGTCTGTCTGTGTGTGAGAGAAATACCACACACAGACAGACAAATATTATAACCATCAGTGATAATTACATACCTAAAACGATGTACAGTTCAAGTAAAAATTATTGATGATGTTATAATACTGTGTGTGTGTGAGAGAGAGGGAGAGAGAGAGATCACTCTCACTCTCACACAGACAGACAAATATTATTATAACATCAGGTTCAAATAAAAATTATTGATGTTATTATAATACTGTATGTCTGTGTGTCACACACACAGACAAATATTATAATAACATCAGTGATAATTTTATACCTGTAAAGTCCCATCCACACAAGGCAAAAAGACGCAACCCAGTGAAATTCTCTCGCTTTTTACCAGTGTTACCAGATCAAACGGTCTCTGGCAGCTATTTACCACTTGTGCCACACCCACGATATTGGTAACAGTGTCTGCCCGAAGTTTTTTTGCCTCGTGTGGAAGGAGCTTAAGAGTTCAAATATAACTTTAGGGGATAGTACAGTGTTGTTGGTAAATCTGGAGCAATTGATTCCTCCAAACTATTCCAAGCAACAACAGAACACCATTGTCATGTTTCCTGGCATACTTTGGAGGAATCAAGATGCTCCAATGTAATTCTGGAGCAACTGATTCCTCCAAACTATTCCTGTAGTTTCCTGGAATACTTTGGAGGAATCAAGACACTCCAATATAAATCTGGAACAATTAATTCCTCCAAACTATTCCAAACAACAAAACAAACACCATTATTTTTGTTCATCTGGTTCTGTTTTCTGACATACTTTGGAGGAATCAAGATGCTCCAATGTACCAACAGTGTATTATCTCCTTAGTGTTATTATAATACTGTGTGTGTGTGACAAATACACACACACACACACACACACATTATAACAACAATATAACATTGTGTGTGTGACAAATACACACACACACACACACAGTTTTGATAACGACATTAACATTTTGTGTGTGTGTGTGTGTGTGTGCGCAGAGAGAAATATCACACACACACACACACACAATATGTTACTGTTGTTATAATACCTGTGTGTGTGTGTGTGTGTGAAGAGAGAAACATCACACACACACACAGTAACTTCATAAAACACTCACATAACTAGTAGTAGTAGTAGTAGTTGATGTAAGGATGAACACAGTGAATAATAAAGGTTGTTAAGTCTCTTGTACAACTACACTCCACAAATCTGTAACAAAATACAACCTAATTAATTTAAAGGAAATTATTCAACTTTATAATAATAACACAGAATATTATTTCTGACTTAACCAAGAAGTATTATTAAATTTGTTGGTGGATATTTGATTGTGAATGTACTTAAGGGGGTGCAGGAGTAGGGGACAGGCTTCGGGGGGAACTGGGGGGGTGCGGGAGTAGGGGGACAGGCTGGGGGGGGGGGTTAGGGGGGGTGCGGGAATAGGGGACAGGCTTTCTACCCACCCCAAGCCTGTCCCCCTATTCCCGCACCCCCCCAGTTCCCCCGAAGCCTGTCCCCTACTTCTGCACCCCCTTAAGTACAGTCACAGTAAAATATCCACCAACACTTTCCTTCCATCGTAATAATCATCTTGGTAATAAAGAACAACACGTGTATGATTTAACAACACCTCATAATAATAATAATAATAATAATAATAATAATAATAATAATAATAATAATCTTGGTAATAAAGAACAACACATGTATGATTTAACAACACCTCATAATAATAATAATAATAATCATCTTGGTAATAAAGAACAACACGTGTATGATTTAACAACACCTCATAATAATAATAATAATAATAATAATAATCTTGGTAATAAAGAACAACACATGTATGATTTAACAACACCTCATAATAATAATAATAATAATAATAATCTTGGTAATAAAGAACAACACGTGTATGATTTTGCACCACCTCATAATAATAATTGAGGGGGTTGAGTTAACGTAAAGTGTTGTATACAAAAAAGGCAGGGAGGAAGGAAAACCATTTCAAGAGAGATTTTCTTGGTTAATTGGAAGGCTACTGATTATTATTATTACTATTATTATTATTATTATTACTATTATTATTATTATTACTATTATTATTATTATTACTATTACTATCATTATTATTATTATTATTATTATTACTATTATTATTATTATTATTATTACTATTATTATTACTATTATTATTATTACTATTATTATTATTATTATTATTATTATCATTATTATTATTATTATTATTATCATTATTATTATTATTATCATTATTATTATTATTATTATTGAGTGCTACTGATTCCTCCTAACTCTACCAGAAAACACTCTCTCAATGGTACTAATAATTAAGGGATCTGTTTGGAGGAATCAGTAGCACTCAATAATAATAATAATAATAATAATAATAATAATAATAATAACGATAATAATAGTAATAATAAAAATGATAATAATAATAATGATAGTAATAATAATAATAGTGATGATAATAATAATAATAGTTATAATAATAATAATAATAATAATAATAATAATAATAATAATAATAATAATAATCACACACCTTCCAATTCACCAACAAAATAATATCACCTTAAGTTGGAAGTAGTGTTGGTAAATCTGGAGTAAATTATTCCTCCAAACTATTTTTTCAAGCAAAAGAACACCCATTATTATTATTATTATTATTGTTTTTACTATTATTATTATTATTATTTCTATTTTTATTATTATTATTATTGTTTTTGTTCATGTGGTCCTTTTGTTCATCTGGTACCAGAAGGAATAAGAGAGATAAGAGACAAAGAAGGAATAAGAGAGAAAAAGAAATAAGTAAATAATATAGAAGGAGGAATAAGAGAAAATAAGAGAATAAATATCTATGAAGGAAAAAAGAAAGCAAGGAGATAAAGAGATAAAGAGAAGATATAGAAGAAGGAAATAGTAGAACGAATAAAGAGAGAGGAAAGGAGAAAGCAAGAATAAAGAGAGAGGAAGAGATAGAGGGGAAATAAGAGAAGATGGATAAAAGGAGAGGAGAAAGAGGAAAAATAAAGAGAGGCATAAGAAAAAAGGCAGAATAAAGAGAGGAGAGAGGAAAGAAAATAAAGAAGGAAGAAAGAACATGTTGATAAAGTGTGTAAAGGAAAGGTTTGATAAAAGGTTAATATTGGAGAATATAAACCTATCATTATGTCACACACACATACATACACACACACACACATGTACACACACACACACGCATGTACACACACATACACACACACACACATACATACACACACACACACATACATAAACACACGTACATACACACACACACACATACATAAACACACATACATACACACACACACACACACACACACAGACACACACAGACACACGTACATACACACACATACACACATACATAAACATATCAGGACCTCAGTAATCATTGTGTTCACTTTCTCTCTTGTGTTCTCCTTCTCTCTCTTCTCTTGTGTTCTCCTTCTCTCCTCTCCTCCTCCTCCTCCTCTCTTCTTCTCTTTTCACTACACACCTGTAAAGTAGATAAATTAATTAGTAATAAACATATTTCTAAATCCAACCTACATACACATACATACAAACTGTATATTATTATATAAATTAGACTGTACATACATACATACAGTTGGTGTCAAATATAATGATCCATATAGGGGTAACTTGCCGTGAATCATGAAAAAATGGCACCTCCCGTATCACTCATTTTGACTCGCCTTGACTCGCCTTGACTTAACTCGCTTGGTGTAAACGCAGCCTAAGGGGGTGCGGGAGTAGGGGACAAGGCTTGGGGGGGGGGGGGTTTGGGGGTGCGGGAATAGGGGGACAGGCTTGGGGTGGGTAGAAGGCTTGTCCTCTATTCCAGCACCCCCCTAACCCCCCCCCCCCCCCAGCCTGTCCCCCTACTCCCGCATCCCCCAAAACCACCCCAAGCCTGCACCCCCCTAAACCCCCCCCCAAGCCTGTCCCCCTATTCCCGCACCCCCTTTAGAGAGACAGTACAATGTTGGGTGGTAAACTTGGAGCAAATAACTCCTCTAAATATTAACATGAAACACACACACCTACAGTATATGGAAGGAGTTGGTTTGGTGGCATAGTTTGGAGGAATCAGAAGCCTCCAAACACACACACACACACACACACACCTATTCTCTCTCTCCCTCCTCTCTAACACACACACCTATATGGATGGAGCTTGTTTCATGGCATGGTTAGGAGGAATCAGAAGCCTCCACACACACACACACCTATATGGAAGGAGCTTGTTTCATGGCATGGTTAGGAGGAATCAGAAGCCTCCACACACACACACACCTATATGGAAGGAGCTTGTTTCATGGCATGGTTAGGAGGAATCAGAAGCCTCCACACACACACACACCTATATGGATGGAGCTTGTTTCATGGCATGGTTAGGAGGAATCAGAAGCCTCCACACACACACACACCTATATGGAAGGAGCTTGTTTCATGGCATGGTTAGGAGGAATCAGAAGCCTCCACACACACACACACACACACACACATTCTCTCTCTAACACACACACACACACACACCTATATGGAAGGAGCTTGTTTCATGGCATGGTTAGGAGGAATCAGAAGCCTCCACACACACACACACACACACACACACACACACACACACACACACACACACACATTCTCACTCACTCTCTCTCTCTCTAACACACACACACTCTCCCTCTCTCTCTCTAACACAAACACACACACCTATATGGAAGGAGGTGGTTTGTTGGCATAGTTTGGAGGAATCAGAAGCCTCCAAACACACACACACACAGACGTGTGGTTTGGCACTCCCTGGGGCAGCCAAGGTCAGCATATTGACCTCTCATCCCACCTGCACCACATTCACCATCATGAATGAAGAGGACAGTGAGGGACTAATTATTCTACAAGTGGAGAGTAAAGACAATGATTGTTACAAACACAATGGTTACACTTTGTTATTCCCGTGCTGCTCTGTTCCAACTTAAACGAGGATCAACTTACCCACCTGGTAATGTTGTTATCCGCCTAAAAATCCTCAGCCGGGGTTGTAAGGCAGGTAGGAACAAACACAGACCAATACCAGTGATTACTACAACCCCCACCCCCCAAGTCTATCCCCTACACCCACCACACCCCCTTAGTACAGTACTATACAAAACACACCAGTATGAAAAGAGAATATGAGGCTGAGTGGAATAAAAAGGTCTCTGGTGACAAGCTTATTTCCAGGTGACACAGTATTACCAGCAGAGAGTGAAAGAGAGCTACACAGGGGAGTAGATCAATTTCAGGGCATAATATGTAAGAGAAAGAATCATGAAAGGTCATAGTGTGAGCATGGAAATGAAAAACATGGACATGGAATCAAGGCTGGTATGGAATTATGGTAAAAGTACGCTACAAAATTACGTTATTTTTTTTTGTACCTTTTCCATACACTTTGTGCACTTTACTCAAAGTATGACCATATATTCTACTGTCCACTATCCAGAATAGTATACAGATGATAAGGCAACGAAATCATTAGTGTTTTTGGAGATTGGTTGGGGGGAGATCTCCCAAAACACTCATTTGTGACAGATGTAAACAACAGATTGGTTACAAACACACTATTAAACATTGCATCCTGAAAACCTTGAGTCAAAAAGACATTATGGACAAATGCTTTAATATTACCCAATTTGCAAATAAATCACTTTGGGCACGTGATCCAGGAATATGTGTAAGTCCACAAGGAAGGAAAGAAACACAGAGTCCCAAGTGCTTTCGTGTATTCACATCTGTATTTCCCCTCAAGATGTGAATACACGAAAGAGCTTGGGACTCCGTGTTTCTTTCCTTCCTTGTGGACTTGCGCACATTACACAATTTATACGTACCATATCATACAAGCAACTATCCGTACTCACTAACCAAGCAAACCAAACAATGTAAACTGGATACAAGCAACTACTGTACTCACTAACCAAGCAAACCAAACAATGTCAAAGTGGATAATATAATTGTACATACGGTACCATAATAGATTGATGGTCACTCTCCCCCAAGCCTGTCCTTTACTCCCGCACCCCCCTAAAGCCTGTCCCCCTACTCCCGCACCCCCCCCCCCCCCCGACCCACAGCACCCCCTTAATATTAAGTCCCATCCACACGAGAGCCAAAAAGACAGCAGGCACGGGCAACCCAGTGAAATTCTCTCGCTTTATACAAGTGTTACCATATCAAACAGTCTCTGGCAGCCATTTACCACTTGTGCCTACCACCCACCCACATTATTGGTAAAAGTGTCTGCCCGCAGTTTTTTTGCCTCTCGTGTGGAAGGAGCCTAACCAAGCAAACCAAAATATGCACAATTGGATAAGATAATTCTACATATGGTACCATAATAGATTGTTGGTCACTCTCCATACCTGTACAGTATCTTTGGATGATAACCCAACCCTGCTTCATTGTTCAAGCTCAAATTAAATAGAATGCAAAATATATATAATTTTTTATTCTTAATTTATTATTTATTTTGCAGTCATTTATTTATTGTTAATTTGTTATTCTTCATTTATTATTTGTTTTGTATTCTTCAATAATAATGTAATTTGTATTCTTCATTCATTATTTATTATGAGGGTATTATTACACAAGTACTGAGTTCTTGGCAAGGGCTGAGCAGTGTTACCACATCCGGCTAGGTCCCGGGAATTTACCCCGGTCACTTTATGATAGTTTATACTGGTTATATCCCGGTAGTTTGCCCAGGTTAGGTCCCGGTAGTCTGCTGTAGTCTAGGTTAGGTCAGGTTAGGTCAAACTAATTTCCAAATTATATTTGTAAAACGGGGCATTTCTGAGAGAAACACCATAGATGAAAAGTGTGTTAGAATGGTCCAAAATAGTGGGTAATGATACTAAAATATACAATATAGTGAACTCAGTACTTCTGTAAATTTACCGTGAATAACTATGTGTGGTATTGTTTTTTTTTCTGATTTCTATTTACAGAATGCAAGAGTAAGAACACTTCTATATGGAAGGAGTTTGTTTTATGGAATAGTTTGGAGGAATCAGAAGCCTCCAAACACACACACACATTGTCTCTCCCTCTGACACACACTCTTTCTCTCTCTCTCTCTCACACACACATATATGGAAGGAGCTTGTTTCATGGCATGGGTAGGAGGAATCAGAAGCCTCCAAACACACACACACACACACTCATTCTCTCTCTAACACACACACACACACATTGTCTCTCTCTCTAACACACACACACACACATTGTCTCTCTCTCTAACACACACACATTCTCTCTCTCTCTAACACACACACACACACATTCTCTCTCTAACACACACACACACACATTCTCTCTCTCTAACACACACACACACACATTCTCTCTCTCTCTAACACACACACATATATGGAAGGAGCTTGTTTCATGGCATAGTCAGGAGGAATCAGAAGCCTCTAAACACACACACACACACACATCCATGGTACACTCGCGGTCAGAAATTGTGTCCCGATCCCCTGGCAAGATGAATCGCAAACAGCCTACCTTTGAACAACAACTGTGCGTCTGCCTACAACACACATTGGTTCAAATCATCAAAGCTTGGCTGGTTGCAATTCATCGTGCCAAGGGATCAGGACAAAAATTTTGTTTATATAAAAAAAATTTATTATATAAATAATTTTTTTTATATATATATATATGTTACGGGACTGGAAGACCTACATCACACCACAACTGCTCGTTGCCTGGTTCGACCCCGAAAAGGATGCGAGGAGAGACCAAGACCTGGAGCCGTATTCACAAAAACAAAGTTCACTCTTAACTTAAAATTTTGTTGGTAAGCATTTATTCATGGCAAGGACTAGGACCCGGCACTGCTTCGAAATCTTAATAAAAGCTCACACAAATAGAATAGCAAAACCATTCACTGCTTCGAAATGAACCTGAAACACTATGGTGAGGTCAGAATTGAAACATACGAACAAGTCCAAACTCTAAAATGCTTTGTGAATACCGGCCCTGGTCGGTTTTTGAGTGTACAGTGTGTTATGAAGGTCCAGATTCCCTCTTTAACATATTGGGCCGTCTGTACCAATCAAGGATCATTACAAGTTTACAAGATAGCCAATCCTTGAGTGTTGTGGTTCTGACTTAGGTTTCTCAAAGAATATATATAGCGAGAAAAGCCGGTGCTCAGTGTCTATATAAGTTTAATTTTAAGTTTGAATGTAATAATAATAATAATTATAATAATAATAATAATAATAATAATAATAATAATAAATGCATAAAATAATATGCAGAAAGTTAAAATTAAATTAATAATAAATAAATAAAATAAAAAATAAAAAAATAAAAAAATAAAATAAAAGGCCTTAATGACCAACACCAAGGTCGATAGGCCAGGAAAAAAAAAAAAAATGCTCAGTGTCATTCTCCCAGCATTTCTCAAATTGAAGTGTTCTGTGTGAGGCCCATTTCTCCCCCTTATGTAACTGGACTAATTGTATCAGACTGGCATTAATTCAGTTAAGTATTATTATTATTAAGTTTGGTGTATTACTGGTGTATTACTAGTGTATTACGAGAACTCGGGATTATAATTAGTTATTATTGTTATTGTTAGTGTAGAGTTACGTGGTGTCAAGTTATTGTAAGAGTTTTGTATTCTCTTTAACTTGAGTGTGGTATTATTATTATTATTATTGGGCAATCTACTGAGTTGTTGAATGGTTTGGGATATATGAATTCCTGGTGTTTTGATGTTCTTGGGATAAATGTGTTTAATGTTAAAATAAACTTCGTATTGTTTTTACGACTTTGCATTTTAATTAATTTGGCGACCTCTGGATATACTGGGTTTGTAACATATATAAAAAGAAATGTTATATAAAAAAAAAATTATAAAAGAAATTTTTATATAATTTTTTTTATATATATAAAAAATAAAAAAAAAATTTATATAAAATTTTTGTTTATATAAAAAAAATTATATAAAAAAAAATAAAAAAAAATTTTATAAATTTTTTTTTATATAAAAAAAATTTATATAAAACAAAATTGTATATAAAAATTGTTTATATAAAAAAAAATTGTATATAAAAATTTTTTATATAAAAATTTTTTTTATATAAAATTTTTTTTTATATAAATTTTTTTCTTATATAATAAAAAAATTTATATAAAAATTTTTGTATATAAATTTTTTTATATAACATTTTTTTTTATTTAACATTTTTTTTATATAAAAATTTTTGTATATAAATATTTTTTTATATAAAATTTTGTTTATATAAATTTTTTTTTTATATAAATTTTTTTTTTATATAAAATTTTTTTTATATAAAATTTTTTTTTATATAACAATTTTTTTATATAAAATTTTTTCTTATATAAAATTTTTTCTTATATAAATTTTTTTCTTATATAAAATTGTTTCTTATATAAAATTTTTTCTTATATAATATTTTTTCTTATATAAAATTTTTTTATATAAAATGTTTTGTTATATAAATTTTTTTTTATATAAAAATTTTTTTATATAAAATTTTTTTTTATATAAAAACTTTTTTTATATAAAACTTTTTTTTATATAAAATTTTTTTTATATAAATTTTTTTTTTATATAAAAACTGTTTTTATATAAAAACTTTTTTTATATAAAATTTTTTTTTATATAAAAACTTTTTTTATATAAAAACTTTTTATATAAAAACTTTTTTTATATAAAAACTTTTTTTATATAAAATTTTTTTTTATATAAAATTTTTTTTTATATAAAATTTTTTTTATATAAAATTTTTTTTATATAATATTTTTTTTTATATAAAAACTTTTTTTATATAAAAACTTTTTTTATATAAAAATTTTTTTTATATAAATTTTTTTTTATATAAATTTTTTTTTATATAAAATTTTTTTTATATAAAATTTATTTTTATAAAATTTTTTTTTATATAAAATTTTTTTTATATAAAATTTTTTTTATATAAAATTTTTTTTATATAAAATTTTTTTTTATATAAATTTTTTTTTTATATAAAATTTTTTTTTATATAATATTTTTGTTTATAAATTTTTTTTTTTATATAAATTTTTTTTTTATATAAATTTTTTTTTTATATAAAATTTTTTTTTATATAAAATTTTTTTTTATATAAAATTTTTTTTTATATAAATTTTTTTTTATATAAAATTTTTTTTTATATAAAATTTTTTTTTATATAAAAATTTTTTTTATATAATTTTTTTTATATAAATTTTTTTTTTATATAAATTTTTTTTTTATATAAAATTTTTTTTTATATAAATTTTTTTTTTATAAAATTTTTTTTATATAAAATTTTTTTTATACAAAATTTTTTTTATATAAATTTTTTTTTTATATAAAATTTTTTTTATATAAAATTTTTTTTTATATAAAATTTTTTTATATAAATTTTTTTTTTATATAAATTTTTTTTTTATATAAAATTTTTTTTTATATAAATTTTTTTTTTATATAAAATTTTTTTTATATAAAATTTTTTTTTATATAAAATTTTTTTTATATAAAATTTTTTTTTATAAGGTTCGAACAACTGTGCGTATCCCTACAACACACATTTGTTCGAATCATCAAAGCTTGGCTAGTTGCTATTCATCGTGCCAAGGGATCAGGGCACAATTTCTGACCGCGAGTGTACATACAATGTCTCCATATAAAGACAACAGAACCATAGTACTGTATATACCATGAATACAAATACTTACAGTAATCTATAATAATGTGTTGTTGTTGTTGTTGTTGTTGTTATAGATGGAAGGAGGTCTCATACTTGTACAATTCCAGTTAATTCCAAAACTCCAGTTAATTCCAGTTAATTCCAAAACTCTGTAACAAATATATAACCAAATTAGTTTATAATTCTTACTAAATCTAATAATTATACAATTTATAATTTTTACAAAACCTAATACATACACAGGTGGATATGAAGCCAACTTATAATATTAATAATATTAATAATAAAAATAAAAATAATAATAATAATAATAATAATAATAATAAAAATAATAATAATAAAAATAATAATAATAATAATATTGATAATAATAATAATATCAAAGAAGGCACAGGAAAGGAGACAGACAGTGTGTGTGTGTGAAATAGAGAGAAACAGCTGTCTAACCTTACATAGAAAGTGTGAAAGAAGATGCATAGAGAAAGATAAAAGGTTAAGATTATATATGTAACTGCAATACATTATTATTATTATTATTATTAAATGACTTGTGGGTGAATTATTTAATGAATTTGGTGAGTAAACTATACAGTGATTATTATTATTATTATTATTATTAAATGACTTGTGGGTGAATTATTTAATGAATTTGGTGAGTAAACTATACAGTGATTATTATTATTATTATTAGGTTTGTTGTTTTGTAATGATAAGAGTCACTTGGTAAACTATTCATTACAGTACATTCACAATAATCAATTAATAACTTCTCTTTCCATGTAACCTGTGTAAGAATTTCTGTGGCCAACTGTACATGGGTTGATTCCACAGTGGTATTGGTTTGTTAGCTTCCCAACCAACCAACCACACTTGTAAGGCTTCATTATTTTCCAAAAGGTGAGTATCCGTATTCACAAAATCTATCCAACAGTTAGATAATGATGATCACTGTATAGTTTACTCACCAAATTCATTAAATAATTCACCCACAAGTCATTTAATAATAATAATAATAATAATAATAAAAATAATAATACCAGTAATAATAATAATAGTAATAATAATAACAATAATAATAATAATAATAACAATAATAATAATAATAATAACAATAATAATAATAATAATAATAATAATAATAATCACAAAATTCACTAAATAATTCACCCAGAAGTCATTTACACGGCTAAAATTCTTTTGTTTGCGTGCTTACAAACCAATACCAACCACTGTGGAATGGACCCTATATATATACACGCATCCCAGATAATATTATTGAAATGTTACCCAAAACAAAAGATATTGGTAAAAAACATACATACAGTTGGTGTCAAATATAATGATCCATATAGGAGCACCACATATAAGAGTTTGACAGCTTCCCTCTGTTCCTTAGATGATAAACTTTCCAATAAATAGGTTAACTACCATCTTTTAATTTAATACAAGCAGTTACACACTACTTAAAACAATAATACACACACACACGTTAACTACCATCTTTTAATTTAATACAAGTAGCTACACACTACTTAAAATAATAACACACACACACACACACACGTTAACTACCATCTTTTAATTTAATACAAGCAGCTACACACTACTTAAAACAATAACACACACACACACACGTTAACTACCATCTTTTAATTCAATACAAGTAGCTACACACTATTTAAAATAATAAAATCATATACGTGAACGTGAAAACATTAGACAGTAAATTGTTTGAGATTCCTATATGTGGATGATTATTATTGACCACGACTGTACATACATACATATACCAGGCCTTCATCTCCACACTGGAGGTAGCCTCGTCATGTCACACACCCTCCCAAACACATAATAATATACATACATACATACACATATATGAGGCCTACATACACACATACATATACATACAGATACATATATACATACACATACATACATACACACACATACATATACATTCACACACACACACACATATACATACATACACATACACACACCAGGCCTTCCTCTTGTCACGTCACACAGCCTCCCAAACAAAATGCCCAAACATAGAACTCCCTCCCCCTTCCACACACACACACACACACACACACACACACACACACACACACTACATCTCAACCCCCCAATCCCTACACATAAGTACACATAGACTCACAAAGACGGGTTGTGTAGTTTGTTTGTTTGTTAGCTTCCCAACCAACCAACCACACTTGTCAGTTTTAATTATATCCAACAACAAACTCAGTCTCCATATCCACAAAATATAGTTTGTTAGGATGCTCCCCAACCAACCACACTGTCAGGTAGTTCCAAGTCATACACTGTCTTCACCAATGTCTGCTGCACTTCCTCCTGACCTGGGGGGTGACCTGGGGGGTGACACACAGCCATAAGTCAACTACATGAAATTGAGATAAAAAAATGTATTCACATATGTTAATCAAGATAAAACTATTGTATAATAAAAATCACAAAAAAAGGCAGTAAATTGTTTGAGATTCCCATATGTGGATGATTATTATTGACCACAACTGTACTGTTCCCTGCTAACACAGAGTACAACACATAACAAAAGAACATCCCCAGGCTATTGTATCAATTCACATCACTTGTGTACCTCTCATGGCTCCAATATCATTTATCATTATGTATATACTCTGTAGGACTTTCCTTTTCCTAGCCCTAGCTATCATTTGCTAGGTGTCAGAAAAAAACACTGTTCACTTGAAATATATGGTATTTTCCTAATACACTCGACCCTTGATTTAATGGCCCCCCATTTAAAGGATTTCAGATTTAACAGACACTTTTTGCTACCAGACAATCATTATGCATCAGACAGAAAGTGTGTTACTTGAAAATATTATGTGCACTAACTAGGTGGCAGTGTGGCTGTAAAGGTAAGGATGTGTTGGTAGTCCACTGTCCAAGGAGCCCTCAATATTTTATCCAGGTGGTGTAGCCTTTAATTAAGGGACCCTGTGATGTAGTCAGAAAATTGGAGGTAAATGAGTCCTTCAAATATTATCAGGAAACACTATCTACGTGGAAGGAAGGAGCTTGTCTGGTGGCATAGTCAGGAGGAATCACAAGACACCAACCAAGTCTCAAAAACCATCACAGGGTCTTTAATTAATCATACCAAAGGTTTGAGGAAAAACTTGACAAAAAAAAGAACATAACTGTATTACTCCATGTTCAACCAGCACAACCTTCCAAGCACTTGAACAGAACATAACTGTATTACTCCATGTTCAACCAGCACAACCTTCCAAGCACTTGAACCCTTAGTACAAGTGTTGTAACACACCAAATAGTAATGGTACAAAGATATCCAATTAACAATAACTATAGCAAGTCTTCTTAGAGGGTGGGTTGGCTTTCTGTGAACACAAATGAGAGTGGTAAGAGAAAGCCCATGTCTCCTGACTAACTCAAGAAATAATAAGTAACAATATAATATATATAATGGGTGGAGGAGTGCGGGAGTAGGGGGACAGGCTTTAGGGGGGTCCGGGAGTAGGGGGACAGGCTTGGGGGGGGGGGGGGTTTAGGGGGGTGCGGCAATAGGGGGACAGGGTTCGGGTGGGTATAAAGCCTGTCCCCTACTCCCGCACCCCCCTAACACATATTGTGTTGTACAGTCACAGACAATAATATTCATCCACATTGGGGTGACATGTAAATGTTTGACAGCTTCCCTCTGGTTCTAATAAATAGGTTAATTACCATCTTCTATTTCACTACAACCAATAATTACTGACTAGTCAAAACAACAACTACATAATAACAAAACATGAAAATATTCGGTAGCAATTATCACATAAATGTTTTCTTTCTTCCTCCCTCTCTTTCTCTCTCTCTCACTATCTCTATCTAACTGTTTCTAATAAATAGGTTAATTACCATCTTCTATTTCACTAAAAGCAGTAATTACCGACTAGTCAAAACAACAACAACAACAAATACATAATAACAAAACATGAAAATATTCAATAGCAATTTGTTTGAGTTACCTATATGTGGATGATTAATTATTGTCTGTGACTGTACATAGACACAAGATCATTGATATGGAATAAAGTTGGGGCCAAAATTGATATCTTGCAATATTTAATGCAAGCAGAATTTATTGAGTGAAAATGATGAGAGTAAAAACCATCTACCATTACTCATATTTTCCTGTCTTGAAGATAGATTTAATATTAATATACCTTGGTATGAAATAACCAATAAATATTTACTTACTTACTTACTTACTCTCTCTAGTAGGCTCTCAATATAAGATGTAAATACATTTATCACTATCCTTTGAACACACACACACATACACACCAGTACTATAATAATATTCTTGTACTGAAAACACACACACTGTTTGACTGTTGTTGCCAAGATGAAAACACACACACACACATACATACATACACACACATATACGAGGCCTTCCTCTCCTGACTGGAGGTAGCCTCGTCACGTCACACACCCTCCCAAACAAAATGCCCCAAACATAGAACCCCCCCCCCCCCCACATCTCAACCCCCCAATCCCTGTTTTAGGAGGGAGCAGCCCCCCCCACCACACAACCACATCTCCTTGTGGCACTACAAGGGGTACAGTTATGTTTACATCCATAGTAAGGCCTGATAACAAAAACTGGTTTATCCCTACCATTTCACTACAGGGTAAACTCTCCCTTCACTTCACACACTTACCATTATTGTATTGTGAGGTATATAGTTGGTACTGTTGTGAAGGGTAGGTAAGGTATTATAGTTGGTATTGTTGTGAAGGTAATGGGTGTCATCCTCTATTCAAAACCGATAAAGCTGTGAAAATCCAATGTATTGTGTCACCATACATACATCCTGAAAAAACATATACAAATTAGTACTGCACTCTTACATGTTAACTCAATACTATTTTTTTTATTTTTTTTTTTATCTATGTTCCGACACTGGACATAGACTTAATCAAGCCCGTTACCGTGGCCCAGGTCAACTGCTGCTCATACACACACGTCATGACTTCCGAACTGGTACCCAGCCACAGAGGGAGGGAAGTGAGGGTTATTCCCAAATACTGCAGCTGTTATGGTACCAGTGAGGGTGTTATGGTACCAGTGAGGGTGTTATGGTACCAGTGAGGGTGTTATGGTACCAGCGAGGGTGTTTTACGACGTTTGGTGTCCTTATAGTTAGTGCCTCAAACTCAAATCGGAAGAGTAAATATTCTCAGGCCCTCACCTGAGAGGATCGATCTCCCGACCTCTAGGATATGAGTCCAGAACACTAACCACTCGGCCACCTCCACTACTACTATGGGTAATATACAAGAACATTGATGGTATTAATGATGGTAAGGTATCAGTATAATGCTGGACTCCATATATAAATTAGTAATGTATTGTATACAGAGTATGTAAAGGAGAGAAACATGAGGGACAGTAGGGATGGACCAAGTAAGGAGGGAGTGTTGGAACAGGGACAACTGGAGACACTTCTGCCGTGGCCACCCCCTTGGAGGGAGTGAGGTTATAAATACACTGTTACATGTTAACTCAATACTATGGGTACTATGGTATGATGAATTATACAAATTAGTATTATACTGATACATGTTATCTGAAGACAATTATTAATACAATAAATCCTCACTAATAAATATATATCATTGTTAATGATATAATATAACATATATGTTAGCCTAATGTTAATGAATAATGCAACACTACATGGAGTCACATTGGTAATACTGAGTCAGTGTAGCCAGGGTAGTTGAGGAACAGCTGGACCCATCACATCACCTCGGAAAAATCCCAGACGTTTTCTGGTGGACTCGAACCCGGGCCCTTACCATTCACAGTCCATCACTTTATCCACTCTGCTACTGTCTCCCATCACCATTATTCTGCCAATAAAGTTAATTAATTCAAAACACTATTAGGTTATATATAAATGTTGGGTATAGACATGGTAATTTGAGTTTTATACAAAATCAACTTCAAAATTGGTTGGTATTGGTTTGTAAGCACGCAAACGAAAGAATATTAGTCGTGTTAATGACTTCTGGGTGAATTATTTAATGAATTTTGGTGAGTAAACTATGCAGTGATTATTATTATCTAACTGTTGGATAGATTTTGTGAATGTGGTTACTCACCTTTTGGAAAATAATGAAGCCTTACAAGTGTGGTTGGTTGGGAAGCTAACAAACCAATACCACTGTGGAATCAACCCTAAAATAATGAAGCCTTAAAAGTGTGGTTGGTTGGGAAGCTAACAAAACAAATACCACTGCGGAAATAACCCTAAAACAATGAAGCCTTACAAGTGTGGTTGGTTGGGAAGCTAACAAACCAATATCACAGTGGAATCAACCCTGAAATAATGAAGCCTTATATAAAAAATTTTTTTATATAAAATTTTTTTTTATATAAAATTTTTTTTTATATAAATTTTTTTTTTATAAATTTTTTTTATAAATTTTTTTTTTTATATAAAATTTTTTTTTATATAAAATTTTTTTTTATATAAAATTTTTTTTTATATAAAATTTTTTTTTATATAAAAACTTTTTTTATATAAAAACTTTTTTTATATAAAAATTTTTTTTTATAAAATTTTTTTTTTATAAAAATTTTTTTTTATATAAAATTTTTTTTTATATAAAATTTTTTTTATATAAAAATTTTTTTTATATAAAATTTTTTTTTATATAAAATTTTTTTTTATATAAAAATTTTTTTATATAAATTTTTTTTTATATAAAATTTTTTTTTATATAAAATATTTTTTTATATAAAATTTTTTTTATATAAAATTTTTTTTTATATAAAATTTTTTTTTATATAAATTTTTTTTTTATATAAATTTTTTTTTTATATAAAAATTTTTTTTATATAATTTTTTTTTTATATAAAAATTTTTATATAAAATTTTTTTTTATATAAAAATTACTTTTATATAAAAAATTTTTTTTATATAATTTTTTTTTATATAAATTTTTTTTTATATAAAATTTTTTTTTATATAAATTTTTTTTTTATATAAAATTTTTTTTATATAAAATTTTTTTTTATATAAAATTTTTTTTTTATAAAATTTTTTTATATAAAATTTTTTTTTATATAAAATTTTTTTTTATATAAATTTTTCTTTTATATAATTTTTTTTTTTATATAAATTTTTTTTTTATATAAAATTTTTTTATATAAAATTTTTTTTTATATAAATTTTTTTTTATATAAATTTTTTTTTATATAAATTTTTTTTTATATAAAATTTTTTGTATATGAAATTTTTTTTTATATAAATTTTTTTTTTATAAGGTTCGAACAACTGTGCGTATCCCTACAACACACATTTGTTGGAATCATCAAAGCTTGGCTAGTTGCTATTCATCGTGCCAAGGGATCAGGGCACAATTTCTGACCGCGAGTGTACATACAATGTCTCCATATAAAGACAACAGAACCATAGTACTGTATATACCATGAATACAAATACTTACAGTAATCTATAATAATGTGTTGTTGTTGTTGTTGTTGTTGTTATAGATGGAAGGAGGTCTCATACTTGTACAATTCCAGTTAATTCCAAAACTCCAGTTAATTCCAAAACTCCAGTTAATTCCAGTTAATTCCAAAACTCTGTAACAAATATATAACCAAATTAGTTTATAATTCTTACTAAATCTAATAATTATACAATTTATAATTTTTACAAAACCTAATACATACACAGGTGGATATGAAGCCAACTTATAATATTAATAATATTAATAATAAAAATAAAAATAATAATAATAATAATAATAATAAAAATAATAATAATAAAAATAATAATAATAATAATATTGATAATAATAATAATATCAAAGAAAGCACAGGAAAGGAGACAGACAGACAGACAGTGTGTGTGTGTGAAATAGAGAGAAACAGCTGTCTAACCTTACATAGAAAGTGTGAAAGAAGATGCATAGAGAAAGATAAAAGGTTAAGATTATATATGTAACTGCAATACAACATTATTATTATTATTATTAAATGACTTGTGGGTGAATTATTTAATGAATTTGGTGAGTAAACTATACAGTGATTATTATTATTATTATTATTATTATTATTATTATTATTAAATGACTTGTGGGTGAATTATTTAATGAATTTGGTGAGTAAACTATACAGTGATTATTATTATTATTATTATTATTATTATTATTAAATGACTTGTGGGTGAATTATTTAATGAATTTGGTGAGTAAACTATACAGTGATTATTATTATTATTATTATTATTAAATGACTTGTGGGTGAATTATTTAATGAATTTGGTGAGTAAACTATACAGTGATTATTATTATTATTATTATTAGGTTTGTTGTTTTGCAATGATAAGAGTCACTTGGTAAACTATTCATTACAGTACATTCACAATAATCAATTAATAACTTCTCTTTCCATATAACCTGTGTAAGAATTTCTGTGGCCAACTGTACATGGGTTGATTCCACAGTGGTATTGGTTTGTTAGCTTCCCAACCAACCAACCACACTTGTAAGGCTTCATTATTTTCCAAAAGGTGAGTATCCGTATTCACAAAATCTATCCAACAGTTAGATAATAATAATCACTGTATAGTTTACTCACCAAATTCATTAAATAATTCACCCACAAGTCATTTAATAATAATAATAATAATAAAAATAATAATACCAGTAATAATAATAATAGTAATAATAATAACAATAATAATAATAATAACAATAATAATAATAATAACAATAATAATAATAATAATAATAACAATAATAATAACAATAATAATAATAATAATAACAATAATAATAATAATAATAACAATAATAATAATAATAATAATAATAATCACTGTATAGTTTAATCACAAAATTCATTAAATAATTCACCCAGAAGTCATTTACACGGCTAAAATTCTTTCGTTTGCGTGCTTACAAACCAATACCAACCACTGTGGAATGGACCCTATATATATACAGGCATCCCAGATAATATTATTGAAATGTTACCCAAAACAAAAGATATTGGTAAAAAACATACATACAGTTGGTGTCAAATATAATGATCCATATAGGAGCACCACATATAAGAGTTAGACAGCTTCCCTCTGTTCCTTAGATGATAAACTTTCCAATAAATAGGTTAACTACCATCTTTTAATTTAATACAAGCAGTTACACACTACTTAAAACAATAACACACACACACACTATTTAAAATAATAAAATCATATATGTGAATGTGAAAACATTAGACAGTAAATTGTTTGAGATTCCCATATGTGGATGATTATTATTGACCACGACTGTACATACATACATATACGAGGCCTTCATCTCCACACTGGAGGTAGCCTCGTCACGTCACACACCCTCCCAAACATATAATAATATACATACATACACACACACGTACTACATCTCAACCCCCCGATATTAAAGTAATGAAAAAACGTTAAACTTGTCTATTACAATTACAAAGAGACTGTCTGTGTAAACTTAACTGTAAAGTGAAGAATATTGATGGTGTTGATGATAGTGTGGTACCAATATGTGTTAGGGGGGTGCAGGAGTAGGGGACAGGTTTGGGGGACAGCTATCCCATTGACACACTGCTGGCTATGTTGTCAACACCACTAAGGGGGTGCGGGGGTAGGGGGACAGGGTTCGGGTGGGTATAAAGCCTGTCCCCTATTCCCGCATCCCCTTAACCCCCCCCCAAGCCTGTCCCCCCACTCCCACACCCCCCTAAAGCCTGTCCCCCTACTTCCGCACCCCCCTAACACATATTGTGTTGTACAGTCACAGACAATAATATTCATCCACATTGGGGTGACATGTAAATGTTTGACAGCTTCCCTCTGGTAATAAATAGGTTAATTACCATCTTCTATTTCACTACAACCAATAATTACTGACTAGTCAAAACAACAACTACATAATAACAAAACATGAAAATATTCGGTAGGAATTATCACATAAATGTTTTCTTTCTTCCTCCCTCTCTTTCTCACTATCTCTATCTAACTGTTTCTAATAAATAGGTTAATTACCATCTTCTATTTCACTAAAAGCAGCAATTACTGACTAGTCAAAACAACAACAACAACATAATAACAAAACATGAAAATATTCAATATCAATTTGTTAGAGTTACCTATAGGTGGATGATTAATTATTATTGTCCGTGACTGTACATAGACACAAGCTCATTGATATGGAATAAAGTTGGGGCCAAAATTAATATCTTGCAATATTTAATGCAAGCAGAATTTATTGCGTGAAAATGATGAGAGTAAAAACCATCTACCATTACTCATATTTTCCTGTCTTGAAGATAGATTTAATATTAATATACCTTGGTATGAAATAACCAATAAATATTTACTTACTTACTCTCTCTAGTAGGCTCTCAATATAAGATGTAAATACATTTATCACTATCTTTTGAACACACACACACACCATTACCATAATAATATTCTTGTACTGAAATCACACACACTGTTTGACTGTTGTTGCCAAGATGAAAACACACACATACACACACATACATACATATACATACATACACACACACATATACGAGGCCTTCCTCTCCACACTGGAGGTAGCCTTGTCATGTCACACACCCTCCCAAACAAAATGCCAAACTGTAGATCCCCCCCGCCCCCACCACACACTCCACATCACAACCCCCCCAATCCCTGTTGGAGGAGGGAGCAGCCCCCCACATCTCCTTGTGGCACTACAAGTGTCGTTTTATTGTTGTCCAAGCGTCGGCTTGTGGTGCCAAGCGGGCTTGAAGCACAGCACTATCTGACAACAAAAACAGACCAGATACGTGGAGCCCAACAATTGTCCAACCAAAATAATAGCCCAAAAATTATCATTTGACGGAATGGTGATATCATAGGAAAGCAATAAAAGGGTTAATATTAGGAATACACTTTGGTAACATTTAAAATAACCACAGAGAAGGCCAACTCATCTCCAAATAAAATAATTACAATTATAATATAGGTACCCAACAGCCTCATATCTCCAGTTTAGGTGGAGGGAAAAAACAACAAAAATTGGACACTCTTAATTATTAATGAAAACTTGATGGCCATTATACCAGTCCTCACATGTTGAAATTTAATTCATGATTAGGTATATGTTTAGGTAAAGAATCAATTAGCTGAGTAACCACATTTTTCTTTAATAATAAATATTATTTACATTAAGACTTCTGCAGCAGTGTAAGCACTGGTAGAAAATTGTAAGTAGGCTACTAGTAAAAAATTGCAAGTTTGATTACTTATAAATAATCCTTTAAATTTTGTCTTCCATAATAATATGTACAAAAATTATCCAAGCAGCTAATACCTCCTTAAATAATACTACAACATCTTATTACATCATTATTTTTGTTTATTTGGCACTGATTGCAAGTTACATGTACTAATTAAGACAATATCAATTATCTGTGGGCCATATACTATTGGGCTGCTATACCAAGCTGCACCAACACTGATCCCCAGCAGGGGTTGCTTTGGATACCAAGACGGC